>BQNB010094423.1:0-26123 GCA_026074375.1 Tanacetum coccineum
TAAATATTCAGTTTTGATCATCTTGGTTGAATGTAGTCACTACAGTTGTAGTTTTTTTTGCAGATTTTGTTTTTAGGAAAGCATGATGTTATATATGAGGTGCAAAAGGAGTGCCATATCAGAAGCTAAAAGAAATGAAATCCACACGCATATATTATATTATATATATTTTTGAGAGTGAATTTTGTCAAGGGTAACTTGGTAATTTTCTTAATTACTCTTAAAGTTATATTAATATATATATATTTTATTGTGTATAAAACTATCTTGATCACAATCATATTTTTCTTACTTAATTTTTTGTGTTTATTCATGATGTGTGTTAATTGAGGTCTGCGTAATTGGTATGGTAGATTCTTGGTTGTAAGACATAAAGGCAGAAACATAACTTTGCATACGGCAATACATAAAGGTCGTGTTCAGGTAAATATTCAGTTTTGATCATCTTGGTTGAATGTAGTCACTACAGTTGTAGTTTTTTTTGCAGATTTTGTTTTTAGGAAAGCATGATGTTATATATGAGGTGCAAAAGGAGTGCCATATCAGAAGCTAAAAGTAATGAAATCCACACACATGGAATTGTGGTAAAAAAAACACATTTTCCCTTTACTGAGATACGCTCTAACAAAATCAGTTTTAATATCAAGACATTATCATTATCATTATCATTATAATTATGTTTTATGTGGTTTGGTATTTGACCCTTTTACATATTGGGTTTTTCTGATCCATTTTTTATCACATGCAGCTATTGTCGGGTTTGAGTTGAACTTGCTGTAAGGTGCCACCATATTAAGTGAAGGTATTAATCTTCTCATATATTTTATGTCACCTATTATTTGGAAACACTAAAGATTCAAGTTCTGACCCATTTACTTGAAAGTGGGTTGATATTTGTTATGGTCTATCTTTAATGGGTCAAGCATGTTAAGCTAAAAGATCTAATTAACAATGATTTAGTTCGAATTGTTCAACTAACAATTTTGTTTTCACTTTGTTTACTTTTCTAAACATGTTATATGCAAAAAGGTTTATAATTTACTGTTTTATAGGATGTATGGGGTGTTTAGGATTGCAATTTTGATAGATATATTAACATTGTTTAACTAGCTTATGTGTTTCCTCACAAAAAGCACCAATAATGTAACCCAAGTCGATTTCTACAATTTAGTGGCATCGTTCCAGAAGCCAGACCCTCATTAGATTCTGGTTGAACTACAACACACCTTCTGGAAAAATTATTATCAAGAGATGAAGTTACCAACAAATCAACAAAGACGACACATTTTCAGGATGAGAAAACGAATAAAAAGGGAAAAAGGGGGTGTTTGTTTAAGCTTATTTGTGGCGTTGCAAACTAATGTGATTTTGGGTTATTTTCTCATAAGCTCAAAATTTCCAGCTTATTTTGAGATTTATGTTATATAAGCTTATATAAGCCCATTGCTCTAAAAATGCGCATATTTTAAGCTTATGGAAAATAGGCTTGAATCACATAAGTCCGTTCGGCCGTATCATGCTGGAAATATTTGCTTATCATTTTTTGTTTAATCAATTGATTAGTACTGTTCACATCTGTTACATTAGTAATATTTTAGTGCATACATTTTTTTAGTAGATGCATGGTTTGGCAGCTGGAAGAGGGCGATTGGAGCGTGGTCTCAGGTAGCTTTTTCACTAGCTGTAGTGGGTTTAATTATCAAAAACTTAATTTTTCCCCTCTTAATAAACGTAATGTATTGGAATTATTTGGGCAGCCGCGAAAGTTGATGAAGAAGACAACACACATAACTGCTCACAAATTAGTTGATCGAACAATGTAAGTTTTGTCTTACGTTACGAGGGTGTTTATGATTGCTTATTCGAGTGAGTGTGTGCTTATTTTTACGAAGATAAAAAATAGTAAACGGATGTTCATAAGGTCACTCTAATCATGCTCTACTAACATATGTTTTGTTCTACTAAAATTGATTTATATCCTATCTTGCGTATTACTAATAGTTAACTTCTCTTTTACTTGATGTTTTAACAATTTTATTAATTTATCAAAATATTCAAAATGACATAATGTTTTTTGTGGCAGTTTATATCAAGGCTCTTAAAGATGCTCTTGCTGTTTTGGACAAGATCTCCATGTCGATTGATGTGAATGATCGTGAGTTCCATATACGTTGTGTCGAGTTTATGCCGATAAATCGTAGCATACATTTGCAACTTTAATGATAAATGTTCACCGCATAAATCCTCAATGCACCATCGATTACCTATTTACCTTTCTTTTTATGGGAACAAAACTCAACTGTGTTACATGGGGGGTGTAATAGCGGTTCAAAATGGTTTACGTGGCACCAAGTCGTATATGCAAAGGGAGTGATGTGATGCCAAAACTTCCCAGATGGGCGTTTAAAAGATATACATGATAAGTCATGCTCGCAAAATCATTTAAAGAGGAAGGAGCAAGAAATATTCGCAGACAATTCATATCTTTATGTTTGATTTCAATAAATGCTTAAGTAATTTATATTTCAATTTGAATTTTATCTTGACAACTTTTAATGTTTTTAAGCAAAGCAACTGAAGTTATTAGATTTCAATTTAATTTTAAGTTGGATAAAGTTCTATAGTATTATTTTATGTCAAAATAGAAATAGCGTTTCATAGCAATATCAGCACACGAAAAGAGTTCATAGCCGTGGGCAACGACAAGAACTAAAATGTATTCAGAAATATTGTATAGTTGTGGTTAATGACAAAACGTATGTACATGACCGAGAAGGTAAATATTTAACTGGATAAGAGTTTATAAGCTTTTTGTAATCGATATCGTCCTTAATGTACAAGTCTGTACATAGTTTGCGAGTTTAAAGTTTTTTGACACCAATCCTGAATGTATGAAAAAAGCAAAACCAACAAACATCATGCAAAATAGATATGAATTTTGTTTCAAACTTGAAACTAATACGCTTCCTTTGTATAAGTTGTAAATTTCTATGTAACGAACCATATGTAATCAACAATTAGATACAGCCCGTGTGAAACGCACGGGTATATAACCCGTACGCAATCAACAATTAGATACAACCCGTGTACATCGCACGGGTCTGCATGCCTCGTTTAAAGGAAAGAGTTGAGTAGAAAATTAATAAGGGAAAGTGTATATGTGCGTTGGATTTATGCAGCAATTAATAGCACTATAAACCGCCTCATCATTACTTCATAAATGCCTCGGATCCACAAACCTAGTAACCACGAGCTCATTAAATACTCGATCCACCAATAGGACATTGACACGTGGAGATCCAGTAGTATATATGTTGGCTCGGGTAATCGAGCCTCTTCCGAGCCAGCTCTGAACCTCAAACCTCCCTCTAGACCTCGAGCTTAGCTCCGAACCTGCCAAATTTAAATTCCAAAAAGAGCACCTCTGCCCAGAATCGAACCCTGGACCTCCTAAGCAGCGCTCTAGGGTGGTCTCAGGTTACCATATGTGCTAAGGCTTCCTCTTGGAAACCTATTGCACTAAATATAATATAACCCTTATCTATTCTGGTTAGGTTCATTTTATAGCAAATGTCCAAATAAGATGCAAAGGGTTCAAATAAAAAGGGTCAAGATAGAAAGGCCGGAACCATTAGACTCGTAATTTCATGCTCTTTCCAATGGACTAATCGAGGGATTTTTACGAGTTCGTTCAAATCTTGATAAACGTGCAAACGTTGTCGAAAGTCAACCAAAAATTATCGTTTTTGCTTTGTTTTCAATCATTTGTACCTGCAAGACATAATAACACAAACCAAGTATATTTGCAATATAATTTGACATATTTTATGGTTATTAGTCCATTTTATAATGTTTTTCGAGGTATAAACGATGTGGGTTTAGGTATACATCAAATCTTTGGTGGATGCCATAGAAGTAATGGTGGTTGATGATGAATGAAGAAGATGATGAATTGGTAAAAAATGAGATGCAATTTATTAGAAAAAGGTGGTTTAGAAATGGTATGAGTTTGAGTTAGTTTAAGCATTTCCAAAATATGTTCGCGTTTTCTGGGTAAGGATAGCCGAGGCTAAGTAAAAAAGGGTCAAAAAGCAAAAATAAATAGTAAAACCCGTGATCAGGTTGGCCGACCCCCTTATCTATGGTACGGGCCCCATTATTAATAATGGGGTCGCCCTTATGAGCTAAGGGGGCCGCCCATCTGATACTTTTCAAATGACCAAAAATTTGACATTTTGCAAAATTTTTGTGAGAAATGTTGTATTTGGTGAACACTTTTGCAGCAAGTCCTATGTGACCATATGTGAGCATGAAACAAACATTTATGCATTAAACACATAAGAATTCATGAAATAAAGATGCATTCTAATGAACTTACTAATAATCCATAATAGATAGAATTTCTAAATAAGCTAAACAAGATCAAGTTCTTCCAACTAAGTCGGGTTAACATCACATAAACAAGTAATCACACCATTGGAACTAATGTTCACATAACGAAGTTTTAAACAAATAAACTAATCACATTAACCAAACGTCATCATTTCTTCTTCTTGCTAAAGACTCCTTTTAGTGCTTTTCCAAATGATTTGAATCCACCTCTAACTTCCTCATGCATGTGTTACGTTTGATTAAGCAAAGCAGTTTGGCACTCAAAGAGAAGATCATCACCTTGTTGATAAGAAGTGGGAATGTCGTATCTTTGGTAATTAAGTGGAGAAAGGGAGTTGATAAAGGAGATAGGAGATGGGGTACTAGCACGAGAAGTACCATCATCCTCATCATCATCTCCATGATGAGATAAAGATCCAAATTGATGGGCAAATAATGATGAGATGGAGTGACAGGCTTTTGGCATTCCACGATTACTTTGGGGTTTTTGGGTTTGCTTTAGAGCGAGTGGACTCATGACTCGATCAACAACATTGTAAATGCCATTGTCAAGATGAGGATAATGCTCTATGACGTATCAAAAAAGACGAGTCAAGAACATGCCATAAGGAAGATTGGCAATTGGAGTAGCCCGAGCACATTCAATTTGTTTGACGAAGAAATAAGCAAGATTATGTTGTTCTTTGGCAACAATACAATACAACAAGTGAGTGAGACTAGCCGGAATATGGTCTCGGTGCCCTCTTAGTCCGAACACATTCTCACGAATGAGTTCTTCCCAACGCTTCATGTCTTGTCTTAGCTCTTTGGTAAGAATTTGATTGGGTGTGAAAATGACATTTTTGCTTTTGATAGTACGATTAGACTTGACATGTTCCAATTGAAGAAATCAATGAATATCGTCGGGAGTAGGAAAATATGTATGATACGATCCCTCGATCTCTTGGAAGAATGCAAAAGATGCAAGATCCCATTCGTTTGTGAAGACGACTTGACCATTGTATGGGATTCTGAGAATTTGACCGAATTGTGCAAGTGAGAGAGTGATAAATTCATGTTGAATCATGAATGAGATTAGAATATTGTTGATCCCAGGAGTAGGATACTTCTTGTTGAATCCCACTTCACTAGATCTTGAATTCCTTAGCTTATGTAAGGTTTAGTTATGCAAGACAAATCCTACACAACTATAATAGAAACTTTGTATAATATATCAAAGATTATGCGGAATCTAATCTTTGATCAATAAGAAGAATTCTTAATGAAACAATAACACAAGAACAACATGATTTAACAATAAAAGCTCCAATATTATTATTACAAATAATACGAATACTCTCCTAGTATTAGGGTTACAAAACCTTGAAGCTATGGCAAACTCTTATCAAATCGTAAAGAACATACTAAACTTTATACCTTAGGAACTCCTTTTATACACCAAGGAGTCCTAAACAATTTACAATATATTACAAAAACTTAGAATATTCTTAAAGATCTATTCTATAAATAACAATCCTTATCTCATAAGTAATCTTGATCTTTAAGCAATCTTTATCTTCTCTGCAGTTGTAATCTTTCAGCAGTTGTAACTTTTATACCAGCAGCATTAAATTTCAACACCAACAGTAGTAACTTTTGTACCAGCATTACTAACTGTGTACAAGCAGAATTAACTACTTAGAAAGTTTTCTTCAATCTTCACTAGCAGTACTAAGTTACACTAGCAGTACTAACTTTACTCTAGCAGTACTAACATTACTAGCAGTAGTAACTAGCAGTAGTAATATACACTAGCAGTAGTAACTTGCACTAGCAGTAGTAACTAGCAGTACTAACTACTTAGCATATTTTTCATTAAGATTACTAACAGCACTAAGTTTTGTTTAGCAGCAGTAACTCTAACCTTAGTAGTCTTAAATTCCACTAGCAGTAGTAACTTCCAAACAGCATCAAGAGGCTTTTAATCCCAACAATCCTCCCCTAACTTGATATTCTTCTTCAAAATCATCAAGTTTCATTAAAAGCTTCATCAATCACCAGGAGGATGCTTTTAAACACTTCATTGTTTCTTGAGTTGTTTTGTGAGGAGCTTAAGTAGTTGATAACACATTTCATTCCAATAATTAGCTTGAAGCTTCCTATGTAGTATGTCTATGATTGTAACATGTGTAAGGGGATAGCTCTTCTCAACCAACATAAAGATATGCAGACTTTGAAACCTCACAAAGTGTACTCCACAGGAATCAAATAATTTCTAAATCAACACTTTGTTTTCTTGTAGATTTATCCATACCATATCTTCTACATTAGGTTCAAACATTGTCTTTAGATCACCCCATAGTACTATCTCATATCCTTCTTCTGGCCTTGTATATCCATGCTTAGCTTTCACCAATTTCCATAGAGTCTCCAAATCTTCTTTGTTAAAATCTCTAAGAATCTGAATAAAGGATGAGTACCTTTTTGCACTTCCACTAGATCTTATGATTTGAAAGAAGCTGATCTTTCCTTCTTTAACAATCTTCCAATCAACAATGCTTGAAGGTTTAGTAGCTATTGGTATAGCATCAATTGCTACTTCCTCTTTATTAGGAACAATCTCTACTAGTTTTTGAAGCTCAGCTGTTTCTTGCTCAGTATCTTTCTCAGCATCTACTTTCTGCTTCTTTGCATTCTCTTGTTCTAGCTCATCACCTGCTCTCTTTAAGCTACTTTCTTATGCTATTGTCTCACTGCCTTCTGCTCTTACTTCACTATCTCCCACCAATTCTGTATCCATATCAACAAATGTGTTTACCCTTTTCATTACTTTATCAAATAACTCTTGAACATTGGCAAAGGACTTAGTCTTCAAGTCTTTGGGCTTCTATCCTGCTATGTTTTTCAGATAGGTACACATTATACTCCTTTGTTGAGCTTTTGTGGGCGGTCTATTCCTCCTTTCTTCTGCTCTCTTAGCTGCAAAGTGCTTCCTCCTTTTCTCTAAGAGTTGTTGAAACAGTTTAGACTTTTCTTCAATTGTCAACTCTTCTTGTTCCTCTGCTTGCAGCCTTTGAGCTAATTCATAGTCAGTCTCAACCTTCTCCTGAATATCATTCCATTGTGCAATTAAGTCAGCATTGACTTCTTCTTTTTCTCTTGCAATCCTCTCTTCCTTATCAAATTGAGCTTGTAGCCTTATAGCTTCTTGTTCATCAAAGAGGACTTGATCTTTCTTCTTCATCTTTAAAGGTTCGTCAACCATGATTCCTATACTCTTGTCCTTTGAAGAAGTTATTGGTGTAGATGCTTGCTCCTACTCTTGAATAACAAGCCTTTTAGCCTTGGGTCTTGTAACAGCAGTTGTAGTTGTTGTAGCAGCAGTTGTAACAACCTTGGGTATAGTATTCTTTAATTTTGCCAGTGCTTGAGCTAAAGTTATGTCAACATCAGATAAATCTTTGGCAGCACTAACTAGAATTGTACTTGTAGTTGTAGCAGCATGAACCGTAGGCTCTTAAGTTTCTACAAACACCTCATCACCATCAAGATAATACACTCCAAACATATCAGGATCAGTATCAAAATGAGTACTATCTAAGGTAATTCCTTCATATGCATCAATGTCAGCTATCCTCCCCTATTTGGATGCATCCTCTTCACCCAAACTTTCATCTTTAAGAGAGACAACCTAACACTTTAAACCAACCTTTGTACAATCTTTGAGCTTATTGAGTTTCTTTGCTGTTTTTCTCAAGCTTCTTTACCCTTCTTTCAAATTGTCAATCTCCAGTGCTTGAGTGGTTTTTGTAGTCTCCAAAGTAAGAACTCTATTTTGTAGATTGGTACATAAGTCCATCAATTCCTTCAGTTGAATACTATCCTCACCACTTCGAGGCGTGTTAACTCCTGCGAGCAGTGGATCATTGGAATGTTTAGATACATTCTCAGACCTAGTTTGAGCAATGGTATCTCCCATGGTGTCTTGGCGCCTGGGACCACCACTTAAACTAGTTCCTAGGGAACTTGGTTCATTAGGTGTTGCCTTGGATTGGGTCTTAGCTATGTTACCATTGTCCTGCTCTGTTTCTAAGCTAGAAGCAGTAGTGGCAGCCCTCACCAAACTGTCATCCATCTCCACATTGACAGCCTCATCTGTTACATTGGTTGTAGGACCACTAGGCTGAGGTACATGACTCTCCTTTCTAGGCTTCCTAGGTTTTTGTTTCTTTTTTGGTTGTGATGATGATGGTTGAGTAATGGTGGGTATGTGATGGGGATTAGTAGGATTTGCTAAACCTTCACCTATTTCTTCATAAGCTTGAACCATCATGGTTGGAAATAAAGGTGTAACTACTCCAGAGAATCCTTTCCCAACCCTTTTCATGTTCCCAAAAACCTTGTTTGTGTGAGAGGGAGTAACATAAATCTTATCATGGGTAGACATATCACCAACTTGTTGATCCAGAAAGACTTATACAAACCTTGGATACTTTAGAAATTTACCCATACTCTCCAAGTTCTTCACCATATTATCAAAAATATACTTGGAAAAGTTAAACTTTTGGTTTGTTGCTAAGCATATTATTACAGAGGCTATAGTGCTACTAAATTCATTCCATGCAGTAGTCTTAGCACTTAGGCATTACAGAATAGTATGAATCAAAAAATTCCATTGAGGAGAAAAGAAAGCCTTATAAAATGTAAGCTTCTGAGAAAGTTTTTCATACCCCATAAGTGTAAGCTGTTCAAAAATAGCAGGATTGGGTAGACAATCAATACCATCAGCATCTTCCAGTTGAAGATCTCTTTTTACACTTGTCTCGGTGATGATCACTTTCTTCCCATCCAGTAGGGCTTGTAACTGAACTTCTTCATTAACAGTTTCGCCTTTGCAGTAGCCCAGAACTGCTCAATACATGAAGTATAAATTGTAGGATTAACCGTTAACGCATATTTGATAGGGTTTGCATTCAAGAAATCCACAATTTGCTCAAACCCTTCACTTTCAGTGGGTTTAGCCAAGAACGTGACCATGTCGTGTGAATCAGCAAACTTTAGAGCAGCCATTGATATTGGGTTTTGATGATGAACGATAAAATTGAGTTAGGGTTTGTGATTAGAGAGTATATCAAAGATTGAAATCGATTAAGTGTTTGAATGAAACCCTTGATTGATTATTTATGAAAGTACCCTCAACAGCATTAACTTGAACTGGCAGCAGTAAGTTATGCCGAATAGAATTAGTTTTCATCAACAGTAGTAACCCAGCAGTAGTAACTTATGCTTGGCAGCATTAACTTACACCAGCAGTAGTAAGTTATGCTTGGCAGCATTAACTTACACCAGCAGTAGTAAGTTATGCTTAGCAGCATTAACTTTGAGTTACTAGCATTAACTCTAAGTTCGTTCCAAAAAGCATTTCTATCATAAATTTTTTATTATCATAAGCTTTCTTTCTGTTTTTCAACTCACCACATCTCTCAATTCTTTTTCTCACTGAATCACTCTGTCTGTTTTTATTTCACACATCTCTTTTTCTGTTTTTTCAACTCACCACATCTCTCAATTCTTTTTCTCACTGAATCACTCTGTCTGTTTTATTTCACACATCTATCTTTCTATTTTTAAACTCACCATTTCTCTTAATTCTCACAGTATTAATTATACCTAACAATATTAAGTATAACTAACAGTATTAACTCAGCAATATTAAGTATAACTAGCAGCACTAATTATACTGAGCAGCAAAAACTTGAAGTTACTAGCACTAACTCAAATTCCATACATATCAGCTTTTCCATTCCATTCGAAACATCCTTCCCATAATCAAGACTTCAGAGATTGAGCATACCAATACTAGCAATCAGATATTGAAATCTACTTACGTCAAATGCTTTTGTAAGCAAATCTACAACATTCTTGTCAGTATGAATCTTGATCACTTGAATTAGCTTCTTTTCATTAGAATCTCTGATAAAGTGATGTCTAATCTCAATGTGCTTTGTGTTTAAATCAAAAACAGGGTTTTTAACTATGCATATTGTACTGTTATTGTCAATATAGATCTTTGTATGCATAAAGTTATACCCATAATCAAGCAATTGATTTTGAATCCAAAGCATTTGGCCATAGCAACTTAAAGCAGCTACATATTCAGATTCTATTTTACAATTAGCAGCCATAGTCTGCTTCTTGCACTGCCATGAAATCAATCTACACCAAAGGGATTGACAACCTCCTGTTATGGACTTCCTATCCAAGCTTCCTCAAGTATAATCACTATTAGTGTATGCTACCAATTCAAAAGGGGAATCTTTTGGATTCCAAAGGCCCAATTTAGATTGACCTTTTAGGTATCTAAAAATTCTTTTCATAACATAAAGATGTGAAACTTTTGGGTTAACTTGGAATCTTGCACAGGCACACACTGCAAACATAATATCAGGTCTTGAAGAAGTAAGATACATCAATGAACCTATCTTCATCCTTGAGCAAAGGCTTCTGAGTTTCTATAGGTGTGCTTGCTGTCTTGACATCAATAAAACCAAATTTCTTCAAAATCTCAGTCACATACTTATCTTGACTGATAAAAATCCCATCTTCCTTGCGCTTTACTTGTAGTCCTAGGAAGAATGTGAGTTCACCCATAAAACTCATCTAAAAGTTCTTATTCATCATCTTTTCAAACTCAATGCATAAAGATTTCTTTGTAGAGCCAAAAATGATATCATCTACATACACTTGAACTAACAGAATATCAACAAAGTCTTGTGAATTGTCCCTCTTTGAAACCCATTATCCAACAGATATGTTGACAAGGTTTCATACCATGCTTTAGGAGCTTGATGCAGTCCATAAAGTGCCTTTTTTACTTTGTATACTCTGTTAGGGAAGTTTGGATCTTCAAATCTTGGTGGTTGACAAACATAGACTTCCTCTTTAATCTTACCATAAAGGAAAGCACTCTTGACATCCATATGGTACACTATAAAGTTTTTAAATGAGGCATAAGCTAAAAATAGCCTAATAGCTTCAATTCTTGCAACAGGGGCAAAGACTTCATCATAGTCAATCCCTTCTTCTTGTGTGTACCCTTGAGCAACCAATCTTGCTTTATAACCAATCTTGCTTTATTTTTAATCACAATTCCTCTTTCATCCTTTTTATTCCTGAAGACCCATTTAGTGCCAATAGCCCTTTTTCCATTTGGTAAATCCACTAAATTCCAAACTTCTTGTAACTTGAATTGTAGAAGCTCTTCCTGCATAGCCTCTATCCAACTTGGATCCTTCAATGCATGAATTACCTTTTTGGGTTCTTCTTGTGATAAAAAGCAAGCAAACAAACAATTTTGAAAGTCTTTATGGTTTTTTCTTTGCTAAACTGAACTAAACAAACCATGTTCTTTCAAATTCTTTGTCATTCTTCTTGTTTGAGGTGCTGAATTTAAGTTTCTAATAATTTGTTCAACTGGATGATCTTTATGTACTCTTGTAGTTGGAATAGGACTAACAGGCATAGATGCATCTAAATTGTTCATGTCAGCCTCTGCAGCAACATCTTCATCATCATCTGAGTAGACAATATCTTCCAATGCAGGCATATCTGGATCAATTGGAAGTTCAATGCTAGTTTTTGTACCAACAACATTAACTTCATTTATGCTAGCAACATTAACATTGTTAGTGCTGTTAACATTATCTTCTTTCTCTTGAGCATTGAATTCATTATCTTTTCTTAGCTCTTCATCATCCTTCTTTCCATCATCACTTGAAGGTTTGAATCCAGTATCAGGAGAACTCTTTGGACTTTGAGAGAATGGTGGATTAGTAGTCCACAATGGTAGCAGTATGTAATCTTTGCCAGGTACTGTCTCCATTCTAGCTTTACTTGCATCATCACATGCTTTTGTACCTGCATTACCATTAGACTGATTTCCTATAACAACTGGCTTATAATTCATTGTCTTTGTTAGTGTATCAATATCAAAAAGTCAATTTGGCCCACTTCCTGCAATATTAGGTGTATTCTCACTAAACTGGACATTCAGGTTCTCTTTAACTATCCTAGTTCTACTGTTGAATACTCTAAATGCTTTATTATTGATTGAGTACCTAATAAAGAATCCTTTATTAGCCTTACCATCAAACTTTCCTAAGTGATCTATGGTATTGAGAATTGTAACAAGACGCCCAAATGGTTTCATAAAGCTTAAAGTTGGTTTTCTACCAAGAAAAAGTTCATAAGGGGTCTTGTTATGAGGCTTAGTTACTAATATACTATTTTGCACCTAGCAAACAATATTAACCGCTTTAGCTCAAAAAGTAGTAGGTAGCTTAGAATAAGCTAGCATTGTCCTAGCAGCCTCAATTAGTGTTCTATTTTTCCTCTCAGCTACTCCATTTTGTTGAGGAGTTCTAGCTACACTAAATTCTCTCTTAATACCTTTTCTCTCACAAAACTAATTCATATCCTTATTCTTGAACTCAGTTCCATTGCCACACCTAATTACCTTAACCCTTTGATCTATTGGATTTTCTACTCCAGTTATAAAGGACTTAAGAATGCCACTAGTCTCATCCTTAGTAGATAGAAAGAAAACCCATGTAAACCTACTATAATCATCTATGACAACTAGGCAATACATCTTTTCCATTAAGCTTTTTACAAATGTTGGACCAAACAAATCCATATGCAACATATGTAAAGGTTGGCTGATTGAACTTATTGTTTTGGACTTACAAGAAGCTCTATGTTGCTTTCCCTTTTGACAAGCAACACATGTTTGATCATTTTCAAAAAGTTTTGAAGGTAAACCTCTTACAAGATTTCCCTAAACCAGTTTATTCATGGTTTTGAAATTTATGTGTCCAAGCCTTCTATGCCAAAGTTTAGATTCATCAGATGTGGCTTTTGCAAAGAGACAAGTTAGACCTCCTTTAGGAACAATATTATTTAAATCAACATTATACATATTGTCCTTTCTAGGAACTTTAAGTAAAACATGACTTTCATCAGTTAACTTAAAGTTTGGAGATAAAACAATACATTCAGTGTCATTAAAGAGAACACTATTCTTTTTGTCACACATTTGTGAGACACTAAAGAGGTTATATTTTAACTCTCTTACAAAATACACATCCTCAAAATCTAAATTACCAGTTTTGATTGTACCTCTGCCTGTGATTTTCCCTCCTTTGGGATTACCTCCAAAGGCAACATATCCTCCATCAATTTCTTCAAAGTCAGTAAGATAGGACATATTCCCTGTCATGTGCCTTGAGCATCTACTGTCAATCACCCTTTTGTCTTGTAAATCTTGTTGTGGATTGCCCTTCACATAAGGTAAGAAAATCAATCTCTTTTGGGGACCCAAGCCATCACTGACTTGGATCTGCCTTGTGCATCAACATAATCAAATGTTTTAAATCTCATTTATGCACTGTCGTGTTTGGAAACATGGTCTATAACTTTAGTTTTTGATTTCTAAACCCAACAAGCTAAGGCCTTAACAGCATTAACCTGGTTTCCCTTAACAGCATTAAGTACTGCTTTTGGCCTAGCAGCATTAACTACTGCTTTTGGCTAAGCAGTATTAACCTTATGATTGAAATTACTATTTTTAGTTGATGTTTTGTTGTTAATGGGACTTCTAACAGTTGAATGTGCTTTATTAAAAACATTTGTCATTTGTCTTGCATTATTCACTATTGTTTTTTGTAGAGCAGTATTAACTGGTCTAGCAGTAGTAAGTGATACTAGGCCTGATCTCATTAATACTGCTTTTGGAACCATGTTCCTTTTAGGACTGGGGTGAGTCATTCTAGAAAAATTCTGGTGATTCACCCCTTGAGTATAGTTCCATACTGGTTTTATCATCTCTTTATTTTTAAACTATCTTTGATGGTTATCACAATTATACTATAGAGGATCAAAACTTCCACACACATAGCAAGCTTTGTTAAACATCTCAAAATTACTTCCTAATCTTTGAGACATCATATTATTCCAGTTTCTTTTATTTCCTCTAGGAGCATGAGTGTTTAGCCTATTTTGATTACCTTGTTTAGTTGTTTTCCTAGGAGATTTTGCTCTTTAGATTTAACAAACTTTATTTTAGCAAGACTAGGTTTAACAGTTTTCTTCTCTATCTTAGCCTGATGCAGATCTTCTTCCTTACTATCAGACACCCAATCCTCAATAATTAGAGCACTATTATTCTTCCTAACTGCTTTTGACTTATCTGCACTATTCTTAACTTTACTAGACTCAACTACATGCTTCTTAACTGTAGGCTCACTAACTATAGGCTCATTCACAAACTCTTCTAGACCAGAGAATGCCAAATCAGGTTTTGGAGGCATAAAGTTTCATGTATAGGGAGGTGGAACTACATTATACCCTAAAACTGTTTTGCACTTATCAACAATCTGACAGTCTAGTAGTTTGCTTAAGCTTTTAGATGAATTCTCAAAATTTTCTACTGTTAGCTGAATTTTATCCTTTTATTTTTGAGCCAGTTCCAACTTCCTTCTAAGCTCTGTAATGGCTACTTCTCTTAAATAATCTCACGTTTTAAGACCTTGATATCTTCCTCATAAACATAATCATTTTTTCATAAACAAGAAGTCTTGCTTCTACAGACTCTAAACCTATTTTATAAGTAATAACATTTACCTTAGATATCCTTAAGTCTTTTAACAGTTGTTCATTTTGTTCTTTAAGAATTTTAACACTTTCCAAACAAGATGATGAACAGTTTGAATCAGTAGATACCTCAGAGTTAGAAGTGGTAGAAGAGTAAGCCATGAGTGCAAAGTTAGTTGGAACTTCTTCTGTTTGGTCACTCCAATCATAACCACCAAGACCATCACATGAGATCAAAGTATTAGAAGTAGTTGTCTCTACTGGGACAACCCTTTTAGTGTTTTATATATTCCTGTTTTCTTGGTTCCTTGGAGCCCTGCACTCCCTTGCAAAGTGCCCCCTTTTGTGGCTATTGTAACACTCTACTTTGGACTTATCAAACCCATTGGTCTCATTACCATTCATAGAAAACTTCCTTCCAGTCATCTTCAAGAATCTCCTTGCCCTTATTGTTAGCATAGCCATATGTCACCTTAAATCTATCTCTTCTAAATCATCAGGATGAATTTGTTGCAAGTCCTTATAGTTAGATGACAGCATCACTCAAGTTGTCAATTGTAGTTAAGTTTACAGCAGTAACTTGAGTGCTAGCAGTTGTAGCACCATGAGCAGTATTAACTGCTCCATTTGTATTGTTAGTGTTGTTTGAGGATACAAAGGCTACATTTTGTGTGTTTGTGTCTGAGCTTGATGTCCCTTTGACCTCTGGTTCATAGATCTTCAAGTTGTTGTAAAGATCATCTAAGCTTAATGTATCAATATCAGGCTTGTTTCTTTACATAATGGTATGTGTGTTCTATTTTGGTGACAAACTTCTTAAGAACTTCTGATTTACATCTTCTTGTAAGATACTCTCACCATGAATCTCTAACTGACTAATAAGCTTTTGAAGTCTATCAAAGGTTTGATCTAACATCTCTGAGCTAGATGCAGTAAAATTTTCATACTGCTGCTTGAGAAGATTCCTCTGAGTCTTTTTAGTAGCAGCATTCCCTCCAAATCTCTTCTCAAAAGCCTGCAACAATGACTTGGCATCTTTGATGGAGTTAAACTTCAATTGATGTTCATTAAGGATGCACATCAATGAAGTGCTTCTTGTTATCATTTCTAACCTCCTTTGTGCCTTTTCGTCAGCAGTTACAGGAGCAATTGTAGTCTCAACACCTTCAACAAGTTTTGTTACTAGAGGTGCATTACCATTCTCTATGACTTCCTATAGAGAATAATCAATCATCTGGATGTACTGTTCCATCCTCATTCTCCAAAGCTCATACTCACCTGGTTTGAGCATAGGCACTTTTGATGCAACCACCATATGTACTGAGTCTTGATCCATCTCTTCTAGCAAAAAGATCTTGTGTATTAAAAAAAAGGTTCTTATTTAAAAGCTTCTCAAAGCAACAAGCTCTGATACCACTTGTTGATCCCAGGAGTAGGATACTTCTTGTTGAATCCCACTTCAATAGATCTTGAATTCCTTAGCTTGTGTAAGGTTTAGTTTTGGTAAGGTTTAGTTATGCAAGAAAATCCTACACAACTATAATATAAAACTTTGTATAATAATCAAGATTATGCGGAATTCTAATCTTTTGATCAATAAGAAGAATTCATAAAGAAACAGTAACCCAAGAACAATATATTTAACAATAAAAAGCTCATATTATTATTACAAAAATACGAATACTCCTCTAGTATTAGGTTTACAAAACCTTAAAGCTATGACAAACTTTTAATCAAATCGAAAGAACATACTAAACTTTAATACCTATGACCCTCCTTTATACACCAAGGAGTCCCAAACAATTATCAGATATATTGCAAACTTAGAATATTCTAAAGATCTATTCTATTAAATAACAATCCTTATCTCAAACTAATCTTGGATCTTTAAGTAATGCTTACTTCTTTGCATTTGTTATCTTTCAAGTTCGTTGTAACTTTTATACTAGCAACATAACTTCCAACACCAAGTAGTAACTTTTGTACAACAACACTAACTGTTACAAGCAAATTAGACTACTTTAGAAAGTTTTCTTCAATCATTACTAGCAGTACTAAGTTACACTAGCAGTACTAACTTTACTCTAGCAGTACTAACATTACTAGCAGTAGTAATATACACTAGCAGTAGTAACTTGCACTAGCAGTAGTAACTAGCAGTACTAACTACTTAGCATATTTTTCATTAAGATTACTAATAGTACTAAGTTTTGCTTAGCAGTAGTAACTCTAACCTTAGCAGTCTTAACTTCCACTAGCAGTAGTAACTTCCAAACAACATCAATAGGCTTTTAATCCCAACAAATATAACCGTACTCATCGGTTTGGACTTTGACTTGACTATAAAAGTCTAGAATGAATCGAGGAATGATTAGCTCATTGATTTTGAAAAGACAATTGAAGCGAATGTTGGCAAACAATCGCTCAATGTCATTGGATTGGTAATAGAGTTGATCCATGGGAAAGAAACCGAGTATTCAGATACTTTAGGGATATATGATTTAGTAAGGGAGGTATCACCAATAATTGCTAGAGGCATATTTATCACCTAAACAAGACAACAATAAAAGAAAAATTACTACAAAAAAATATATAATAACAGAAAATGAAGTTTTAAAAACAACATATGTGGAACAAAGATTACTTCGACTTTAAAAAAACCTAAGAAATAATCCAAACGTTCTCTAATTTAATTTGACTCAACCTAGAGTGTCAAAAAATATATATTGAATTATATATTTTGACACCTAGTGTAAGTTCGTCAAGTGTTTTGATGCTTAATAAGTAGAGTAGGGATTATTTCGATCTTAGACTAAAATTCTAGGAAATAATCCAAACGCTCCTTCATTAACGAAAGACTTGACTAAGAGCGTCGAAAGATATATATTAAGTTGTATATTTTGCTGACTAATATGAGTTCATTACATGTGACTTAACAAAAATGAAATAATATTTATTTTGACTCAAGACTACAATTTAAAACGATAAACCAAATGCCCCCTTATTTTAGAAATTTTATTAAAGGAATCAATATATATATGAATTATATATCTTGATGACTAATACACGTTTGTTATTGTTTATACACGTGGCAAAATAAGTGAAGTCATTTCAACTCTAGATTCATGATCCTAGGAAAATGATCCAAAACGCCCCTTTTAATATTTGTAAAATATGACAAATGATGTCAAAAATATATATTAATCATGTATGTTTTGAATAAACCAATACATGATCATTTATTATCGTGTTTTTGGCATAATCAACAATGTACAAGTTCTTGTTTGAAATTTCTAATTAATTTTTTTCGAAAAGGTATATATTAAATTTTTTATAAAAATTTTCGACCCACAATTTTTTAACGATTCAAATCTAGTGAAAAATTTGATTCCAATTACACAGAATCCATAATAGTTATAAATTACCTAATCTAAACATAAGAAAATAAAAGGACACAAATTTTGATTAAGAACAAAATTGAAAAAATACCTAATCTATTGAAAAATACCAACTTTGATTAAGAACAAAATTGAATGAAATCAAAGAAGAAAAGTATGAAAAATCTTACAATAGATGTTATTAATCAAGTTGTTGGTGTTTTCCCTTTGCAAAATTGGATTGATTTTGAGTTTGGAGGTTGAATTTTGATGATATTGGTTTGGGGGGTTTTGGGGGGGTGGAAATTATTATTCTTTTTTTTTGTTCCCGTCCCCCACAGCAGCAACAAGAGAAGAGGGAAAAATAGAATGGGGTGTTTGCTAATGGATTTTGCTGAAGAAGGGAATGTTTGGTGATTTTAAGTGGCCGACCCCCTTAGTGATAAGGGGGCCACCCTCCATTACACGATCGGTCCCCTTAGCTCTAAGCGGGTCGCCCATCTGATGACCAAGTTTTCTTGGTTTTTTTGATTTTAACTAGTTTTTATCATTATACAATCATTAAAGTACGAGGAAAGCTACTAGTAATATTATTTGAGATAATCTAGTTCTCAAAAAATAACGTCGAAGATTTATAAGAAAATTTACTTGAACACAATTAATACTCCGTTCGATTAAATGGACTTAAATAATTTCAGATGAAAAATTTAAGTTGTCAAGACTTTTTAGACCGAGAAAAGGTTTTGGGATGGTTGACGAAATTTTGTTGACATTTTAATTAACCTTTCACTAATTAAAAATTACTTTGATTATTATAAGAACACGTGCTTAAAAAACTTTAAAACCATAATCACAATCGCAGAGACACATTGAAGGAAAGCAAGTGGAAAACTCACAATATTTGTATATATACCTTTTGAAACCTATTTTATACAACAACACATACTTTCCATTAAAAAGAAATATTGTAAACACATTAAATTCTAAAATCAAAGATAAGTTTAATTCTTTATTTTTCACGTAGCCAAAATAGTGATCACCAATTATGGAATTAGAAAGTATGAGCACAGCCTATATATGACATATAAGATTAGTTCTAATAACTACATACCAAACTTTAAAAAATATCATAAAAAAAAAAAAAAAGCACGCACGACCAATATCGGTTCAATGCGAGAAATCAATGAGTATAAACCCTCTTTTGAATGCGATATTTCTCACTGCCACTTTCGCATTACTAAAAAACCCTTTTATTCTCTCTTAAAACTTTCCCATGATTTAAATTACCAAAATCTCTATACGACTTTGTAACACCCCCAAATTTGGGTCGCAGCAGAATAAGGTCCGGGCCGTATTAACTTCATAGATCAATAACAAAAGGATATATATGACGACCAAAGTCGTTTTAAAAACCGATACATTGGACAAAGTATTTGATACAAAAGCCCAAGCTTTAACTTGTTCCTGATATATATTACAAAGATACTGTTCCACAACACATGAGTTTCCAAAACATATTACAACCATATCGTTTAGCATGACTTCCCAAAACAAAATCACCAATGTATCCTTGGCGACCTATTCATATTGATCTCCTGAAAAACATTGCTTAACGTCCAACAATATGTTGGTGAATTCATAAGTGATAAATCATAATATGCAGGACCGCAAGAACTTTTCCTATAATGCAACACATGCAACATCACAAACCAGATACATATTTCTAGCTCATGACACTGAAGCTCGACGATCTTTCTTGCAATAATAATATTTATTGCAATTTCTGCCCGAATAGATGTCTAACCCGAAACATCCCCAAATTCGACATGCTATACGTTCGTTACCGGTGATAGCTAGTCACCCGAACGGGGAGGTCGTTTCCCCCAAATAGATTCTATCTACATCTGATCCAAAATAGTAATTAACAACTAACATCTATTGCAATTGACATTCATGATAATAGGCTCAACTTGGTTATCGCTACTTAGGCATCATTAATCAATATAAAATATCCCACATGCGTCCATTTAATAAAACAAAGCATGTTTCCACCATTATAATAAATCTTGAAATCAGTAAAAAATGTGGGCTATGAAACTCACCTTGAGTTTCTGATTAATCAAATATCGCAATAAACCGTCACGTAAAAGATCGAATGCTACCTAAATTATCATAGGTCCGTATAAGATACCATGTACTTTGATAACTAACATCATATACAGTCTATGTAGACACATCATACATCGTTCGGGCTAACATAATCAAGAGGTCCGTGTAGTGAACGTATGATAGCTAGACACTTTAAATCGTAAATTCCAGCAACTAGTCGATACCGCCACCCCGAGAGCCTCAGTATGAAACTCCCTATATATAGTACGTTTGCTAAACACAATGAATTCTATATAGCTCAATCACCAACTAATGGTTTTGGTAAAATTGTGTTTAATAAGTAAAAACGTTTATAATTACCGGTTTTAGTAAAACTAGCATAACTTTTGCGTTTTAAGCCCGATTTTGACGTTTCTTATGCCCACGCTTTCGTATTAGGACGAGTTATCATAAATTTGCATTTTCAAAAATTTGACCTACCGGTGAACAGTAACTTTTACTGTTCACATCAGACGTGAGTTTTATTTAAATCGTATTTGTTGTCGTAAAACCCGTAAATGTCGTATTTTATTCGTTATAGCTCCGTTTTTAACGATTCTTTCGAGGACGTTCTCGTTATTAAAAATCCTATCAATTTATAAGGTTTACAAAAATATAACTTTCTGTCATGAATAGTAACTTTTATAAAAATAGTTTTATAAAAGTATTAATTGTCGTAAACTCGCGAAATTCATAACTCGTTCGTTATTAATTGAAAAATTACAATTCTTATCATTTTGGAATCCTAAAAATATGTATTATTTGTTAAAAATATCAAACTAGCTGTTTGATATAAGTTTTATAAAAGTTATTTTATAAACTCTGTTTAATTAACGTATAACTCGTTTTAACGTAACTTTTTCGTTATTAATCCTTGCAAGTTTCTACCTTTTAGGAATACAGCGTGAGAATGTATTATCTTATAAAAATTTAAATTAAGTATGTTTTAATACAATTTTGGACAGAAAGTTTTGGTGACGTTTATTAAGTCTATTTTTTAACCTGTTTTATATATCCTATACTTTATAACTTTACTAAAAGTGTACAAGTATTTTTACTTCCATTAGACTTTGTCTTGTCATATATCATGACTAAAAGCTGCATAAATCAACAATAACATGTTATTTATCATACTTTTACTTG
Source organism: Tanacetum coccineum (assembly GCA_026074375.1). NCBI lineage: Eukaryota > Viridiplantae > Streptophyta > Magnoliopsida > Asterales > Asteraceae > Tanacetum > Tanacetum coccineum. Next base: position 21,690 of record BQNB010094423.1, read on the forward strand.
GAACATATTAAGTGATCTTTTAAAACCCTAATTTTGTATTAATACTTTTTAAGCTTAACCAACATGGTATAATATTTTTAGATCCATTATTCCTTGATATTACTAACCATATGACACATGAATAAGTGCACACAAATTATAATCATAAGTAGGTTATCCATTAAACATGTTTAAAAGTCCTAATGGTGATTTTACTACATAGACATCATATATACACATAAAATCATGCTTATGAAATAATGAGAGTTTTAGATAACCTTATGAGATGTAGAATGATAGCAAACAATGTCTAAACCCTTGTTTAGATATCAACCCAAAGTTAACAAGCTTAGAAAAACCCTAGTTTTCTTTTAAAAACCCTAGCTTTCTTCCTTTTCTTCAACACTTGAAATGATAAACCAAGGCTTCACAATACTTTAAGGTATCTTAGATATGTTATATAAGAGTGTGTAAATGTGGTAGCAAAGTTTGTATGGTTTGGTCTTTGTGGTGATTTATTGCCGTAGCAATATAGAGAGAAAAAGGGGAAAGTTGTTTGATTTTTTTTTATCAAGTGTATGACTTATAAGTAATATAGACTAGATAGAAGTGATATTGCAAAGACTAAATAACCAAGTAAATAACCACAAGGAGGGTGCGGCAAAGATCCCTAAAATGGGGGTGACTAGTGGTCAAAACCACTAGTCACTAGTTAGTCCTCACTAACCCTTGTTTGTACATACTAGCTCATAAATTTTCATGTCCCTTTGTCACCAAAAAGTTGAGGTTATCCCATGATTTCAAGGGTTGATGCACTAGATATTTTCTTGTAATATCTTGGTAAAAATGTGCAAGTATTACTTATAATATTGAAGGTTATAAGTGTAGTCTTGTTATATAAATGTATACTTGCAACTTGATAAGTCTTGCTTATTTATTTCTTGTATATGGGGCGTGCATATATTTATATGTAGGGTAAAGTTTTATAAACTTTGATTATTGAAAATAAAAATAAGCATTTGTTGAAGCGTAGAAATATTTTTGTGGTTCCGGGTATGCCTAAACGTAATTTATCGCGAAACGTATTTAATTTACGTAAGCAATAAAATAAATGAACAAGGATCATAATTATTCTCAAAATAATTATTTAATACTTGATTGATGTAAACGCTTAATTGATTGATGCCCGTTTACATTGAACGCTAATTTTTAGCTTACGCGATTTAGCTTAACATTTATGATTTAAAGCAAACGCGTACAATACAAAAGGTACATTGTGGATTTATCGACGTCGTCAATGACTTGAAAACACAGGGTGTTATAGACTTTATATAAGAAAAAGTAAGATTTTAAAAAGATTTACCTTATGGTTATGATTAATTGTTTTGAATGTAAGTTAATGTCGTATATAGAAAATAAAGCACAACTTGTAACGGAACATATATTAACAAATCAAATAGCGAGCAGTTTGTTAAATTAATGTCTAAACCACCAATTCACAACATCTAAAGGAAAAACAAAAAGACATAAAACAATGTATCACATGCCCAGATTATCTAACAATATCTACTGCCAACTATCTTAATCTAGATAACAGAAAATATTAGCATAAACTAAATATAGGACTTGTACTATCGTTAAGCCATCTACAAGAAACTTCTGATATCACGATGCATAGATATTCCGAAAAACAACATAGACACCATGCTACAAACATGAATTAAGACATAAGATAATATCCTTAATAAGCCTTGAAACTCTAAAAACAATAAAAACCCTATGTGAATTTAAAGAACAAAAGCCACAAAACATGATAAGATATTTATATCCTATTTCTAAACCCATTTTATACAGTGGCACATAATTAATAAAACTTTGAAAAAAACAGCTATAACCATTAACAATATTAGGATTCACTTATTTTGTGATGCTTCTTACTCAGCAGCCACATATTAATGAACCACATTTTACCATACATAGCTTGAAACACAATATACAACGACATTAATTAAGGCATCATCCATTGGATGTATTGTTAGATGCCAATTTAAACATGCATTTCACTTTTCAACAAAACTTCTATGCCCAAATTATTCAGACCATATAAAATAATCATTTAGCAACAAACATCAGCATTTAATTGCCAGCAGAAACCACCCACAACCACACTTAACACGAAAAATAGATATTCAGCGCAAACGACAACATATCAGACTATAAAATATATCAAAACAACTAAAGAAACACACACACACACATCCATAAAGCCCAGACCTTTTTTTATTAAAGACTTATAAGCTCGGCCCAAAAGGATAGCATCATCACAGAAGTTTCAATAAGATTTGCAAGCAATGTTCACAATTTATCTATAGCATAAACCTCTAACCATTTTCTATCATCAACTCAGCCTAAAAAGATAGCATCATCACTAAAATTTCAATAAGATTTGCATAACAATGTTTACAATTTATCTATAACATAAACCTAGTTACAGACGCATTATAGCATCAACACAGAAGTTTCAAAAAGATTTGCATGTCAATTTTTACAATTTATCAATTGTTAGAAATTAAGAAAAGACTCGGTCACTTCCATAATTGTAAGTCATAGCTCACAGTTAATCAGTGTGTAAAAGTTAAGCTAACCGAGTCAACATAAGGCTTTCCTTTATGTTGACCATGCCCTTATGTAACTATAAATATCCTCTCCTTCCATGAAGAGGGTGTTGGTCATTTGGATATTTATCATATTACATGTTTCTTTCTCTCTCTAAGTGATCAACCACTCCTCTTTCTCTCTCTAGATTTTATCTTTATTTCTCTATTGGTTTATGTAATTTGATACCCTACAATTGGTATCAGTTGCCATGGGGTGATATCATGTGATTTGTGTGTGTTTTTACTTGTTAAACTCGTTTTATAAGGTCTCGTGTATGAAAATTTAAAACTTAAGATTTTGGTGTTTAAAACATTAAAGTTTGTGTTTTTAAGGTACATCTAGCCTAGATATAGTTAGTTTTATAAAAGGTTTCAAGAAAAAACGTTAAAAAGGGTGTTTTTAGGTGATTTTTGTGCTTTTGTTTTGATAGTCATTTGTGCGAAATAAGTGTTTCTTTGAATCGTGCAAAAAAAATTCGTGTGCGAAACAAGTTTACAGGTTATTTTTACGAATACGTATTTCGTGCGAAATATTACAGGTTATTGTTTCTGCGAAATATTACAGGTTTACAGGTTTATTCGTGCAAAATAAGTTATTTGTGCAAAACAAAACTCTGCCAAATTTTTAGACTTATTGTGTGAAACAAGTTACACAGGAACATTTGGCAAAATATTACACAGGAACATTTGTGCGAAATATTACAAAGGAACATTTATGCGAAATATAACAAGGGAACATTTGTGCGAAATATTACACAAGAACAGTTGTGCGAAATATTACACAACACATTTGTGCGAAATATTACAATTTTCAGGAAAGGTTATTTTTAACGGTTTGTCTTACTTTGTAAAATCCTGTGAAATACTTAGTTATTTTCTCGGTTTTAGTTAAGATTCATAAAATCCCATGAAATAACAATCTTACTCATCTTCAACAACAACTCTTTAACATAATTCTCCTTTATCACTGAGCGTTCAAACTTTATCATTTCACATAACAATCACTTGAAAATGACTACTTTGGCAGAACACATGATTGTGGCAGGGGCTGATAATTGTCCTCCTATGCTTGAAAAGACAATGTACACCTCTTGGTCGAGTCGTATGTGTCTTTACATAAAAGGAAAGGAAAACGGTAGAATGATGCATAACTTAATTCACAACACTCCACTTATTTATGGTACTATTGAAGAAAATTGTGTTACTAGGCCTAAGAAGTATGAAGAACTTACAAATGCAGAGAAGCTTCAAGACGATTATGATGTTAAAGCCACAAATATTATTCTTCAAGGTCTTCCTCCAGAAGTGTAATCTCTTGTCAACCATCACCAAGATGCAAAATAAATTTGGGATCGAGTTAAGTTACTCATGCAAGTAACCGAACTGTCATACCAAGAATGTGAGTGCAAGTTATACGATGACTTTGATAGGCTTTCTTCGGTAAAGGGTGAGTCACTTCATGAGTATTACTTTCATTTTGCTCAACTCATAAATGATATGTACATTATTGGAATGACAATGCAGCAGGTCAAAGTCAATACTAAGTTTCTGAACACTCTTCCACCTGAGTGGAGTAAGTTTGTGACTAATGTAAAGTTAGCAAGGAATATGCATACAACCAACTATGATCAACTTTTTGCATATCTCAGTTAACACGAGGAACACGTTAATGAAGTCTGCTTAATGCGTGAAAGGTTTCCTAATCTACTTGCCTTGATTGCTAACAATCCTCACATCCCTTCATTTTAAACCAACCATTAATCTCAGTACAATCCTACTCACTATCAACAACAGTCAT
>BQNB010094424.1:773-26123 GCA_026074375.1 Tanacetum coccineum
TTTCAACTATCACTCTGGTTCTCTTGTTATATACCCTGTAAGCTCTTGACTGATTAGAATACCCTACAAACATACATGCATCACCTTTTTCCTTCATTTTGTCAAGATTTTCACCATCTCTAACGATGTAGAAAAGAGAGCCAAAAATGTGAAAGAACTTAACAGACGGTTTCCGGCCGTTGATGATGTGGTAAGGTGTTTTCTCATGTCAAGGAATTACAAGTGAACAGTTCTGAGTAAAATATGTTGTTACAATTGCTTCATCCCAAAAGAACAAAGGAACATTAGCGGCGCTTAGCATTATTCGAGCAGCCTCAACAAGAGTACGGTTTCGTCTTTTGAAAATGTCGTTTTGTTCAGGTGTTCGAGCAGTTGACGTTTGGTGTTCAATCACTTCTTGAGCAAAGTATGCATGAAGAGTTTTATTTAAAAATTCAGTGCCTTTGTTAGTTTGTACGATTCTTACTTGAGCATGAAGTCCTCTTTGAACGAGTCTGAGGAAATCAATGAGAACATCAGGAGTTTCGTCTTTGGACCTCAAAAAGTTAGTCCAAGTGTATCTGGAGTAGTCATCAACAATTACAAGAACATATTTCTTTCCATTAATACTTTCTACCTGGATGGGGCCACATAAGTATATGTGTAGAAGTTGTAACCGTCTTTTGGAACTCGGTGTAGTCTTTGTGTGAAAAGACTTTCTTTTGGCTTTCCTCAACTCACACGAAGAACAAAAATGATCTTTGACGAATTTCAATTTTGGAAGGCCAGTTACAATATCATTCTTCGAAGGCAAGTTGATAGTGTCAAAGTTTAGATGTAAGAGACGACGATGCCATAGCCATGCTTGTAACGATGTAGCTTTAGCCATTAAGCAAATTAGAGTAGGAGTGGATGTTTCTTGGAGAGTGATGGAATACAGATTTGTACCACGGGAGCCTGTGAGAAGATCATTTCCCTTCAAATCACGGATGTAACATGTAGACTTCCTAAAAGCAACTTCCAAATCCGTATCGCAGAATTGACCAACGAACGTAATAAACCATTTTGATAATTATAGTTCCTTGAACGAGATCTCCATAACCAAGAATCGGTGCAATTTGATCATTTTCAAACTTCACCGTACCCAAAAATTTCTCCACAAAATTACTTAGAGCTTAAGATTTCTCGTTATGTGCTTTGAGCACCCAGAGTTGACGTTGAATAGAATTATCTCTACGAGCTGCAAAAGAATTAGAAGACAATGGAATATAGGACAGAGTGGAACACCTAGGAGTTATAGGTTTCAAAATATTAGTAGTCGCTGATGCATTTCTTAGAGGCATACTAACATTTGCGTTGACATTTCCTATCTAGGACTTAGGTTTCCATTTGTATCCGGATGTTGTAAACTTAGGGTACCACCAACTGCATGTCTTACTAACTTGCTCATATAGCTTTCTAATTATGCTCCTAGGTTTCTCGACAGTGGATTCTGTTGCAACTGTTTTCTTATGGGATGTTGCAATAGATTGGTTCACATTTCGCTTGGGTTTTCTAGTACTAATAGGTACAACAATTGGCTGTCTAGTCCTAGTATTCACGCCATTAATATAATAAAGAACACACATATCATATTTTCATTTAGCACACATTTTCCATAAGTAACACAAACAAAGTTTACACTCGAGGTCTTAGCATTCAAATTGTCATTACACGCAGTTACATATGTTTTATTATTTGAAAACTTAAAATTCCTACGGTGGTCTTCTAGTTCTTGCTTCTTCCCTTGACTATTGTTAGGCATGACTCTATCATCTATTTGATTGCTCTTAAGCTATGGTCTGCTAACACTAGTAGTGGAAATTACTCCTGTAGAAAAGGACACGCGTTTGTTAGTTTCCTAATGTCTTGAGGAAACTGTGGTGTTCTAGTTTGATTGGGTTTTGTGTGCATTTTATACATTCCTGGAGCAATCACATTTGTGTTCTTTAAAATTGACTTCATATTCTGAGGCAAAATCTGTGCAGTGACTGGTTTTAAAAAAATCACTGGACATATTATTTTTGGTAACTGACTTTGACTTTGAAAAATCTGTCTTTGTAAGAGAATCTGAAAAAATATCCAGTTTACCTAAAACTGATTGTCTTTGACTTTTAAAAGCATTCGGTTGTCGAATAACCGATGGTTTTTTAGACTTAGTTTCCACATATTTTCCTTTCATCTTTTCAATGAGTTTCTTTAACTCACTTATTGCAATGCCTTTGTCTTGTAATTAAGCTTTCAAGTCTTGAATTTCAAAATATTATTCACGTTCTTTTAGAAATACGTTTGACTGATTTTCTTTGAAAAATTTGCCATTTTTTTATCTATTCTTTACATTGTTGTAAAGCAAGTTCAAGATTAATTGCATGTTTTTTAAGTGCTTCAAAACTTTTTGACATTGTTTTACTTTTTGAAAGCTCTTTTTCAAGACGTTCACATTTGACAACTTGGTCCACATAATCACATTGTAAATCAGTAAATTCATCGAGAGTAGTATACACACCAAGTATAGCATTCATGTGATCAACATAATAATATTCCCTGGAAAGTCGATCGATTTCATTCAAAAACTGTGTTTTTTAAGTTTCCAATTAAGATTTGAGAGAGTCTACTTCATGTTCAAGAGAAATAAAGTATCTCAAATCAGCAACCATTTCCTCTTTCAATCACAAGGGAAAGTTTTCTAAATCAGCATTGATTCTTAGAATTTAGGGACAAAAATTTCCTTCGATTGTATTTTTAATAAATGGATCTATGTGACCAAAATATGTTCTTTTAGCGATTGTTTGTTTGCAACGTTCCACTCTATCAAAAATCGTGTCAACACTTCTTTTAATTTTGAAAAGTTCTTTAGAGATTTTACACTTTTGATCCTATAGAATGGATTCATCCATTTATTTCTAACAAAGTTGTTTGTTTATTAAAAGACTCTTTTGAATTTTCATTCTTGACCGGTGTATGACTCATTTTTGACCTTTCTGAAAAATATCTCTGTTCAGATGACTTTTCACGTTGTGGAACGAACAAATCATAAAGATTATTCAAGTTTTTATAATCAAAAGGTCTGATTAAATCACTTAATTTTGATCGACTTTCTTGGGCAAGATGAATCGTTTCGTCAGATTCAGGAGCTAACATTAAAGCAAGATTATCATTATAGCAACCTATATCATACAGACGAGGATTCTCTCTTTGAGCTTTCTTGAGGAACTCAGGTTTAACAAAACTCGTTTTATAATTATGATTAAGCATATTCATTATTTGAACTAGTTGACCAGTTTTGTAAACAATATCATCCAAAGCTTTGACCTTATTTTCTAAAGCAATGACCTTTTCAATTTCTTTGTCTTCACGAGTTTTGTAAAACTTAATATGAGCCTCTTTTTCTTGTGACATTATGGAGATGGTTTCTTCATGTGCAACAAGCTCCTTTTTCATATCAAAAATCTTTTGATTCAAATCATTTATCTTTCGAGTATATTCATTAAATGACTTTTCAGATTCTATTTTGTATGACATTAAATCCCCTTTAGCTTTTGCATAATCAATTGCCACCTTTGACGCATAATTCACATCATGATATCTATCAAGTTCAGCTTGGAACTTCTTAAGGTCTTTGAACATCAACTGATTAGTCTTTAACAGTTCATTGTTTGCTCTTTGAAATGGTTATTTGATGATTCTAAACTTTTATTTTTGGTTTTGAAATCCTCAATTTCACTTTTCAATTTATCAACTAAAGCCTTGTTTGATGATTCCAAAAATTTATTACGGTTTTTGTTGTTATCAATTTCACATTTTAGTTTCTCTTGCTGTCATCAATTTCACATTTTAGTTTCTCAATTAAAGAAGCAAGCAAATCATGTTATTTTACAAGATCATCAGTATCATCCTGGTTATCTTGTTCTCTATCATAACTTATATCCAATGAATCAATAATTATATTATGTTCATCCTTTTCAACTAGATATGGTTCATTAACAGATTCGGGTTGCTCAAGATGTTCTTGGTCATTATCAAATACATTATAGTTATCATCATCATTTTGTACCTTTTGCAATGGCTCAGCATCAAATATGGGTCCAGAATTGTCAGCAGCATCTGGAGTAACTTCTTGAATATGTGCCATGTACATATAATGTGCTTCTAATTCCTGATCATCAGGTTCATCATTAGTGTCATCCTTCCAATCAACTTGTTCTACATTCAACTTTACTCCAGCTTCCTCTTGCTTACACAATAGCATCTTTTCCTTATGATAAGCTGCATCCTTTGCTTGTTTCAATTTCTGACATTCCCTTGATACATGCCCATATTCATTGCAATTATAACACTAAATCCTAGACTTTGGCACTACCTGAGCACCTACATTCTCCCTAGCCCTAGCAACATTAACTACCCTCTGATTATCATACCCAATTCCTCTGTTGATTCTTAGAGAATATCCTAATTAGCTCTACTGGTGTTTGATGAAGTTCTGAGGTTGTTGTTGGTAGGTTTGTAGATTTTCTTAAATGATAGTGAAATTAAGGCCATGAGTTTATCAATCTCCTTCTCCTTTGACATTTCATCATCAGCAACAACCATAGCAGGTTCTTGATCATATGTAGGTGGAGGAGAGTTGACAATTGCTTTACCTCTGTTTCTAGTAGCAGCTGGTTGTGATCTGGTTGAGGAAATTTTAGTTTAGTGAGTAGGATAGTTATAAGGATGGTAAACTGTTTGTTGTTGAGCAACAAGTGCAAGTAGATTGGCAGTACGTGCTAGTCATTTAGCTCTTATCTCATTGACTTCAGTTTGGTGTTGCTTCAAAATGTCATAAAGTTTATGATAAGAGACAATCTTTAGTTCTTGACTTTGCTTAACGAGTGTCACAAACCTTTGCCATTCTGGTTGTAATTGAAGTAAGAACTAAACATTCACTTGATGATTTGTAACATCACTGATTTCTAACAAGCTCATTCATCATCTTGTAGAACCTTGAGTAATATGATTCAAGTGATTCACCATCTTATGATGTGAATTTTCTAAACTCCCAATATAAATTAGTTTTAAGATCTTGAACATTAATTGATTCACCTTGTTTCAATATTTTAATGGCTTTTCACATTTCACATGCATTTGGACAAGAATCAACAGTGGAGTAGATATCGTTATCTATCCCAGTGAGTATTATTTGAACAACTTCAGCTTCATCATTCATTTGATCCCGTATGTCTTGTGAAACATTCTTATAGTTCTCCATGTACCCTTCTTTAGTGGTTTCAGAACTACCTTCTGCAACTAGAACAGTCTTCTCAGTCCATTTAAATTTGTAGGGTGGATTCTGGAGACAATAGTGGATGAGTTCATTGTTAGGTTTGGTGTTGATGTATCTCTTGATTCTTGATTTCCACAGAACGTAATTACCCGGTGCTAACATTGGAGGACGGTCTCTACCTCTTACTTCCATGAAAGCATTGTGGAGAGCATTTGATGTTTGAGTTTGCAAACTGTTATTGGTATTTGACATTTTGATGAAGTTGTGAACGAATATCAGATCTTAAGTATTTAAGTGATTGAAGTTGTGGTTTTAAATAAATTCAATTAACTTCCACGGGATTTTACAACTCTATGATTTAAACCGAGAAGAAAGGTTACTTGTCGGGATTTTACAAAATCAATAGAATAACTGTGAATGAATAATTAATTTGAAGTTACGGTTTGTGGTTGTTAAATTAATTGTCTTTTTGAAGTCTAAGATTCACGGTTAATTATAGTCCAAAGTCCAAAGTCCAAGTTTAAAAAAATTCAAAGTAGTAAAACAACCGCTGGCTTGAAAACCAAACCGCTGGCATAAACTTCACTAAACTGCTGCCTTGGTAAATGAACAAACCACTAGCAATATTAAGACAAACTGCTGTCTTATCTGTTGTACCAAACAGCTGGCAAGAGTGCACTAAAGCGCTGCCTAGCAGACTTAACAAACCGCTCGCACAAGAAATAATTAAACCGCTACCTATATTTTACCCGGTAAACCGTTGCCTTCTTTAAACAAACTGCTGCCTACTAAAACATAACCAAACCGTTGCGGATTTTTCATTTTGATAGAGTTTCATTTAGATTTGACCAAGAAAAGTAATAAACCGTTGTCCCTGTATGTTAAACCGCTACTTACAACAAGTGTTAAACCGCTGGCAAAAATAGAACCAAACCACCACTAGTAAATGACAAACCACCACGTAAAGTTGTTAAACCACCACTAGTACTTATTTTTGTATTTTAGCTAAGTTTTAACTTCCAAACAAAAGTTGGTACATAAACTTGTCTAACTTCTACAAACCACCACTCGTACTACCTTTTGTTTTTTTAGTTAACATTCGAATAACAAATAAAAACGGGTACAATCTTGGTTCTAATCCTAACCAAACCACCACAAAGAAAAAAACTTAAAGGATAAGTTTAAATGAGCCAACTAAGCTAGGAAATCTAGGAAATAAGCTACGAAAAAATGGAATAAGCTAGAAAACTAAAGCTAAACCATAAGGACATAATAATGACAAGATAAACATAGCTCAAACACAATATTCAAGAATCCAAACAAGCTAAACCCGTGACCTTATATTTGATAATAAGCCACGACTTAAATGCAAGATATGTAGAAGATAAGAGAAAGAAGCTTTTTAGACCAAATAAGCCAAAAACAAAGCAAACCGTGAGCTTAAAACTCAAAATTAGCCATGGTTTATTATGAGACCACGAACCAAACACTTAAACACCCTTTTGGTTCTTGATACCACATGTTATCCCAATAGTTAATCCATACACAACATAATAAGCAAACCAAATAAGCACTTAGGACGAAATAAGAAAGAAGAAAAGAGAGAAAGGAAATAAAAGAATATTAGATTAAGGGAAGAGAGTGGTGGGAGGTTACATATATGTTTTACACATAGATATGAATGATCAACACCCTCTTCATGTGTGGAGAGGGTTCTATTTATACCCTTTGCCTTATGGATGGCGTATAGGCTTACTAAACGGGTCAGGCTTGGCTTATCTCAGGCTTTGAGCCCGAAACACGGACAATATTAGATTTTAATCCAAGCCCGTTAATCCTGACTAGCCTATTACTTAACAAGACTAACATTGACTAATAAGACCGATAACATTCTTGTTTGACTTAAATAGAGTTAAGGCTAACAGCCATGATGTAACACCCTCCCCGAGGGGCATCAGATTGCGCAATGGAAAGTAGCAATTTGGTGTTACTAAATAGCATCCGTCACCAAGATAATAGAAAATGACTCAAATAAGACGTTTACCAAACATGTGTTTCATAATTATTCAGAGTTAAAAGTGCGTTTAGGTCCCACAGAATTGTAACCACCGTCTATTACAAACCATGAAAAAACAAATTGTTTTCAAATAAAAGACATTGTTTTAAACATCACATGAGATATTGTTTTTGAAAGACCGTAACACACAAGAAGTCTTTCCATAAAATCCATCACCATCCGCATGAAACCTCCACGCCATCGCCTTCAGCCTTGGTTACTTGGGATAAAACATGTTTAAAACATCAACAACAAAGTTGATTGAAATTCATAGAGTTTAAATTAATCAATAAGTAAAAACCTTTGAACACATTATTAGTTCTCAGGAAAAAAAAGCAACAAATGCAATGTATAACAACTTCTTTTCTTTCACGCAATAAGCTCATGACACCGAACGTTAATAAAACATATGGCATTTAATATGTTAAAAGGTTCCCCAAACAAGGTATTATTGTCATATACCTACTAATTTCTAATAACAAAATGTCCGTTTGACAGGGTGGTTACAAGGATTCAAACCCCAGACAGGGTTGTCAAACCCAATAGATCTATTTAATGCATTAGCGTTTAGCCTCGCAATCAACAGGAAATTAACGGGTTCATGAAATAAGGGACTTTGACAATAGCTACTTATGCGGAAAACAATCTCATAATCGGGTCCAACATACCATAAAATCATATGTGTTCGATTTATAAAACAAACATGTATCCCCCTCGCGGGTTTAAAAACATTTAAAATAATTTAATGAAAGGCTATGAACTCACCTTAAGCTAACTGATCATTTCAATCATTCAATCAAACAAGAACGCAATAAACTTCAGCTCATACCGCTGAACCTATATAGTACATATATAGCGGCACGTGACTAAAAGTATAACATATCATATATTGCATACTTGCATATAATTTATATATATATATATATATATATATATATTATATATATATATAATATATATATATATATATCTATATATATATATATATATATATATATATATATATCGTATTACATTACACAATCATATACTAGAATCTCAAGTGCGACGAAAACATTTGCTTTGATTTACTATACAAAATATTCACGCTTTTAATATAGTTTCCATTTTTTAGAAAGCTTGCTGAAAGTATGGATAAGACAATCCCAACTTAGATTTCATCTTGAGTTTTACTTAACATTACGAAACCTTTGCATTTTTTTAAACTTATATTCAAAAAGTATACGCAAGTTTGACTTTCAAAAGTCAAACTTCGTAGTTGACTTTTTACCCAAAAATAACCCTAAACCTTTGGGGGGACTTGGCCCGTAAAATCTTCGTTTTTAGGAGTTACAAGGCCTACCTTTTATTCAAAATCGGACCCTTCTGAACAGCCTTTAACATATTCAAAATCCTAATTAGATTTCAAAAATGTCTCGATACGCTTTTATGGTCATGTCAAAACTTTTTTGGTCTAAACAAAAGTCAACACAAGTCCTACCCCAAACTCATTTAACCAAATCCAACCATTCCAATATGTTTAATCTAGCTAATAAAACATGTTAACTAAAACTATCAAACATATGTTCATACTTGAAATACTTTTAAACCTATTTTTCACTTGAATCAACTAGCTACAATTACATACATGTAATAACCATCTAATTAATCAAGTAAACATGTAATTAGAAGACTTACAAACTAGAATAAAGATCAAATATGGTTCCCCCTTTGGACTTGAAATCGGACGAGCAACAAGACCAAACCAAAACCCCTTTTCAAATCAAACCACTTCAATATAACACTAATCTAACAACCAGAAACACTTCCTTATACACCAAATCAATAGAAATTGACCAAAAACCCAACTTCCTAAATACTCATTGCATGTGAGGTTTCTTTAGTGGGATTTGTAGAGGATTGAACAAGGATTAAAATGGTATAATCGGATTTAAATGCATGTGAGTAATGAATTTTTGCAATGTTTTCTGTTGGTGTTGCTAGTTTGGATTCAAAAAAAGGGGGCAAGGGGAGAGGAGGAGCAAGAGAATGGAATTTTTATAAAGAGTGAAAATGGAAAAGTTAATTAGGCTTCTTTTATAGAAATAGTCTTTGATATATTGCCAAACAAACTTAGTCCTCCATACTCATCTCTTTTAAAAATGACAAGTCATCTATTTTATAAATAACATTCGGCCAAAAAACTCGATGGTCACTCAACGTTTGTAAATCATTTTTAAAATCGTCCTACTAAATATGTTTAAAACCTTTAATATAAAAAACATTTAAACCTCGTAAATTCACGGACCATTAAACACAGTTTTTATAAAAATCGGGCGAAACGATGAAAAAGACAAAATTAACATATTTTATCTCTCAGGGCACTAAAAATATATTTTCTGACTTTTTTTTAATGCTAAAAAGAATTAGAACCTAAATTAGGAATGAAATTTACATAAATGGAAAAATTTAATCAACACATATTACATAAAGACTATAATTATTTACGTAATTAAAAATAACTATTCTTAGGCTTGGGATAGCGTTCGACCTAAAACATAAGTTGTTACATTTCTCCCCACTTTTAGGGAGTGGACTCCCGGCACTCAGCTCGTGTCATCCACCTCTCCGCTTTGTCCTCTACTTGTAAAGAGTTGAGTGGTACTTCTTCTTAATCTGATCATTCACTGTTCCCAAGTAAATTCTAGACTTTTGCGATTTACAACCGAACCTAATCTATAGGTACTCCGAACTTCTGCTTAAGTCGCTTAACCTCTTTATAAACATCTCTACTGTATCCTCTATCAATATGCAAACTTATCATCAAGTTAAAATTTCTTCCATTAGAACTACACATCACCTTCCGCTAAAACACCTTTCTTAAGATTCAAACATGAAAATTTACTATGATTTCCCTTCAATTCTTCAGGCAACTCCAACGTATAAGCTACAGGACCCACTCTAGCTATAATCTTAAATAGCCCAATGTAATATGGACTTAACTTCCTGCGCTTTCCAAAACGCACAACGCCCTTCTATGGTGATACCTTGAGCAATACCATATCACCAACTTCAAATTCCAACGGGTTAAGTCTTCTATCCGCATAACTCTTCTGGCGACTACGAGCAGTTAACAAACAATTCTTAATCTGGACAATCTTCTCAATCGTATCGCGGATCAACTCTGGACCGGTGAGTTGGCTATCCCTAACCTCACTCCAGCATACAGGTGATCTACACTTTCTTCCGTATAAAGCTTCATATGGTGCAGCCTTAATACTTGTGTGATAACTATTGTTATATGAGAACTCGACCAATGGAAAATGGCGATCCTAACTATTTCCAAAGTCAATCACACAGGCACGCAACATATCTTCTAGCATTTGTATTGTCCTTTCACTTTGACCATCCGTTTGAGGGCGGTAAGCGGTACTCATATCCAAATTTATCCCCAACGCCTTCTGAAGCGATCTCCAGAAATTTGATGTAAAATAGTTATCTCGATCCAAAATGATCAAAACAGGTACACCATGCCTACACACTATTTTCTTCAAGTACAGTCGCGTGAGTTTCTCCATACTATTCGTTTTCTTCATAGGCAGGAAATGAGCTGATTTGGCCAGTCGGTCGACAATAACCCAAATCGTATCATACCCACTCGACGTTCTTGACAGTTCGCTCACAAAATCCATAGTAATCCTTTCCCATTTCCAAACAGGAATATCAGGTTGTTGCAGCAACCCAGACGGTTTCTGATGCTCGGCCTTAACTTTTGTTTAAAGTCAAAACACTTAATAATATTTTACGTGGCCTATATCGCTTTCTTATCTCGGCACCCAATTCAGCATCTTAATATCATGATACATCTTGTCCGATCCCGGATGGATAGAATACTTAGACTTTACGAACTCATGCATAACCAATATATCTCTATTTTCTCACCGTATATCGCCGAAACCAACACGATTCCCAAAACCAACGTGTTCATCAGCGGGACATTCAATTTCGGTTAATCAATCTCCCCAAATTTTCTGCTTTTACATTCTTTCTCTTCATGGCTTCTTCCTGAGCTTCACGAATCTGCTTCGGTAAATCATTGTGAACAGTCATCATCAAAGCTCGAACACGCAATGGCTTATCCCTTCCCTTCCGACTTAAGGCGTCAGCCACCACATTCGCTTTTCCAGGATGATACCGAATTTCACAATCGTAATCACTCAACAACTCAATCCACCTTCGTTGTCTCAAGTTTAACTCTTTCTGATTTAAGATATATCGTAGGCTCTTGTGATCGGTGAAAACCACACACTTCGTCCCATATAAATAATGTCTCCATAATCTAAGAGCGAAAACAACGGCTCCTAACTCCAAATCGTGAGTAGTGTAATTCTCTTCATGGACCTTTAATTGTCTAGAAGCATACGCTATCACTTTCTCTCTTTGCATCAACACAGCTCCATAACCCTTAAGAGATGCGTCACAATACACCATGAAATCTTCCGTTCCCTCGGGCAACGCTAAGATCGGTGCACTACACAACTTCTGCTTCAACGTTTGAAAAGCTTCTTCTTCTTCTTTTCCCCACTCGTATTTCTTATTTTTCTGAGTCAACTTAGTCAGTGGCTTAGAAATCAAATAAAATCCTTCAATAAACCACCGATAATACCCAGCCAATCCAAGAAATTGCCTCACCTCCGTCGGCGTCGTTGGTGCAGCCTAACTCTTAATGGCTTTGATCTTGGCAGGATCAACATGAACACCACTATGATCAATCACATGGCCCATAAATTGTACCGAATCTAGCCAAAAATGACACTTCGAAAACTTGGCGTACAATCTCTCTTTCTTCAGCAGCTCCAAAATAATATTCAAATGCTTTACATTGCTCTTTCTTCGTCTTGGAATAAAACCAAAAAATATCAAACTTGCATGATCACTTCTATGACAAACTTATCAAGATATGGCTTGCATACTCGGTTCATCAAGTCCATAAACACAGCAGGCGCATTAGTCAATCTAAACGGCATTACTTGGGTTACTCCAAAGTGACCATACCGTGTTCAATGGCACGTAGATGTAATCGAAATGTCTTCCTCTTTAATGCGTAACTGGTGATATCCTGGATCGCAGATCAGTTGATCTTAGAAATACACGTTTTAGAACCTTGCAAACGGGATCAAATATAAATCATTTAATTCTCGGAAGAGGATATCGATTCTTAACAGTCAACTTGTGTCTTCTCGCAATATCTATACACATCCTGAAAGATCCATCTTTCTTTTCCACAAACAACATTGGTGCTCCTATGGTGATGAACTCGGATGAATAAATCCTTTCTCCAACAGCTCTTGTAATTGTACCGATAACTCTTTCATCTCAGATGGTGCCAACCTATAGGGTGCATGCGTAACAGGTGCGGCCCCTGGTACTAGATCAATTCGAAACTCTACTTGCCTCGGCGGTGGTAGTCCTGGCAGCTCCTCAAGAAACACCTCAAGAAAGTCACGAATTACAGGCACGTCCTTCAATTCGTCTTCCCTTCGACTTCTTCTTGGTAACGTGTGCCAAAAACAAATGACAGCCTTGCTCAACGTACTTACGGACCTTGATACATGAAATAATCTTCAATCGAGATCCACCTTTGTCACCTTCAACTATCAACGTTTTATTCCCATACGGTATACGAACAACTTTCTCGCCACAGACGATAACGGCATCGTGCTTGACAAGCCAATCCATACCAATGATGACGTCAAACGTACCAAGCTAATAGGCTTTATGATCAATTTCAAAATATGGTTCACTAAAACTCAAAGTGCAACCTTTCAAAACGTGTTAGTACTAATTTCCCTTACGTCAGTTCAGATAAATCTTACTCATAACTATGCTCTATTTTAATCGGTTTGATATCGAGTAATGAACTAAATATAGTGTTTACAAAACTTCTATCAGAACCCGAATCAAATAAAACAGAAGCATATCAGTTATTTAGCAGAAACGTACCAGTAACCACATTCGGACCCTTCGGCTTAGCGTC
This sequence comes from Tanacetum coccineum, assembly GCA_026074375.1. Taxonomy (NCBI): domain Eukaryota; kingdom Viridiplantae; phylum Streptophyta; class Magnoliopsida; order Asterales; family Asteraceae; genus Tanacetum; species Tanacetum coccineum. The sequence continues at coordinate 14,127 of BQNB010094424.1, forward strand.
CTTAATAGCATAAGCTCGATGACGAACTTTTCCAACTTCTTCTTGCTTCACCTTCTTCGGACATCGGTTCCTAGTATGACCTTGCTCACCACAGTCATAACAAGTCCAAATAGGCTAAGCATTAGCACCCGTAGCAACACTCTTCTCCCTACAATACCTTGCCTTATGTCCAACCTTTCCACACTTGTGATATTTGATCGTACACTGATCAACATGGCGAGTAAAACAACGCTCACACAAAGGAAGCTTTCCATCAGTAGGAGCGGTAACCATGGCTCGCGCATTTCCTTGCTTTTGGTTATTCTGCAAAGTCTTATGAGAGTTATCCTTTTGATTGCCCTTACCACACTACTATTTCCACCTTGAAGGTTTTCCCACTTTCGCTTCTTACCTTCCAAAATTCTATCATTTCTAGCTTGCAACTTCTGCTCCATCAACTTATGAGCCATACGTACTGCTTCATTCAAATCAGCCGGCTTAGACGATGTCACTTCACCCTTGATGTTATCCTCCCATTCACAAAAAATCTGTTAAAACCTCAATATTATTCATAACCTTCACTCTTTCTGGCTCTACCATTCTTGGACACATCAATGCAAGCTCATTGAACCTCTGAGTATAAGCAACAATGTCATACTCCTTAATCTTCAAGTTCCACAATTCGTTCTCCATGCGTTGTATCTCTTCTATCAGACAAAACTCAACAGTCATCAGTTGCTTCATCTCAGTCCAAGGCATTTGGTTCACAGTCTCCAAACCCATAGTTGCAACTTTAGTTTTCCACCAAGTCAAAGCTGGTCCTTCTAATGTAGCAGCAGCAAACTTTACCTTCTTACCCTTGGCACATTCACTGATCTCGAAAACACTCTTAGTTTTCTCGAACCACCTTCGTAATTCGACAGCTCCTTCAACTCCACAAAAGGCAGCAGGATTGCACTTCATAAACCCAGCAAAAGTGCACTCGCGAACAGCAGGTGCAGTGTCTCGACCCCTAACTGTCCCATATCCACTAGCATCATTCCTAACATTAGCTTGCCTAGCCCGCTCAGCAGCAATAGCGGCATCAACACTTTCCTTGATCATTCGGTGAATAGCAGCCTGAGTCATAGGTGCAGACTTTGGAGGCATGATTATGTCACGTCACATAGAAAACAACCTGGTAAGCATTCATAACATGATACTCTTATAACATGATATAATGACAAATCAACCACAACAACAGCCACACAACATCAAGTAGTAATCAAAAGATAGTCATTCATTTTTCATCACAAAGAGTTAATACATAGTTGCATTGTTTCATGAAATGATACAAATCGTTACAACCAATAGTACTAGTTCTACCAACTGAGGACTCAGTTTAATGATTACACAACAAAAGAAACTACAATTGATACTTAACTACTACACATCACGAGGAGATCCTTACGGCTCAGACAAAGGACTCTTCTCATCTTCAATCGGAACATCAATAGCTTCATTCGGCCTTTCTTTAAACACAAATCCCTATTGAACTCATCATCTTGATAGAAACTCATGAGCTCAAACTCTAGTCCAGAGAGATCTTCATTCTTACTTGTTCATAGCATACGTAAGGATTCGTGTTTGCTCAACCTTGCTTCTTCAAGTCCTTCTTTAGTTTTTCTACTACACTTAGCTTTTCTTCATCATTCTCGTGCTTCTCAACCAACTTTTCCTATTGCTACGGTTCCTGTTCCACACAAATAGAAACGCACTTAATTACCACAAAATCCAAAAGTAACCTTTCAAATAAAACCTATCCTTTGCTCTCTTTCTTCTCGACCAATGGCATGCGCCGTCTCATGATCTACACAATCGTTTGAAAAATTGGGATCCATTCGACTAAAAAGAGAGTCAATATCCCGTCTCATGAAGCCAGTAGCATCTATCTCCATTCCTTTAACGGAATAGCGGTAGTAGACGATTCACCTACCTCATAGACACTAACGGGAACAGTCTCTATATCATTCTCAATTGGATTTCATTTAATCTCCATTATTATGTTCAGACTCAGAAGCAGGTGGTGGAGGATTAAGAGGATCTGCCTCTTCGTAAGGATATGTCAACTTCGGCTCATTCTTATCTTCCTCATTGTCGATCTCCATATCATCTTCATCTTCTTGAGGATCTTCTTCTTCCTCAAATTCGTCTTCTTCCGTGTCTTCGTCTTCATCTTCTAAGACAGGTTTAGGAACAACAGGAACATCATCGTGTTGATTCGGCTAAACAACAGGTACATCATGATCATGGTCGGGAGGAATCACATTCACCATGATAATCTAGAAAATATCATATAATACTTACTTAATAGCGTATCACTTCTTATTATTATCATTCAATAGCATTTCACTTTTTTATTATTATCGGAACACTATTGTCAAAATAACAGTTCGCATAAAAGCGCAACAACAAAATTTTACAATTCGCGACCTTCTCGATTCGCATATATCTTAATTATATTTCAAACATATATACTAGTAGTTATCATATAATACATTGAACATTTCATGCATTTACAAGCACAAGCACAAATGCACCCTTACCTAATACTTATGCATCTAACACATGCATACATATCCACACTTAACCAATCATACATATAATACATACATAAATAAACTTACACGTAACAATTAATAAATGTACCTTACATGTAACCAATGGCAACGAGGAGTATCGGCGTGCGTGTAGAAGCGACATAGTTTAGGTTTTTCAAAAGACTCAACCTATTTCCTTACAATCTTAGACTCTTGACATTACTTTGATATCTAAAATGACTAGAATCCAAGTTTTTGAAAAACAACTATTTCTCTTACAACCAAAGCTATTCTTATACCCAATCTTTAAACTCCCGCCCGTAGCGGGCATCGAATTGCCGCATGCGGAAAATTAGCAATTTGGTGTTACTAAATAGCATCCGTCACCACGATAATAGAAAACGACTCAAATAAGATGTTTACCAACATGTGTTCCAAACTTATTCAGAGTTAAAAGAGCGTTTAGGTCCCACAGAATCGTAACCACCGTCTATTACAAACCATGAAAACATATTGTTTTCAAATAAAAGACATTGTTTTAAACACCATATGAGATATTGTTTTTAAAAGACCAGAACACACAAGAAGTCTTTCCATAAAATCCATCACCACAAGCACGACACCTCCACGCCATCATTGCCTTCAGCCTTGGTTACCTAGGATAAAACATGTTTAAAACGTCAACAACAAAGTTGAGTGAAATTCATAGAGTTTAAATTAATCAATAAGTAAAAACCTTTGAACACATTATTAGTTCTCAGGAAAACAAAGCAACAAATGCAATGTATAGCAACTTCTTTTCTTTCATGCAATAAGTTCATGACACCGAACGTTAACTAAACATATGGTATTTCATATGCTAAGAAGGTTCCCCAAACAAGGTATTATTGTCATATACCTACTAATTTCTAATAACAAAATGTCCGTTTGACAGGGTGGTCACAAGGATTCAAACCCTGGACAGGGTTGTCAAACCCAATAGATCTATTTAATGCATTAGCGTTTACCTCACAACAAGTAATTTAAACGGTTCATGAAATTGGGACTTCGGACAATAGAAACTTTGCGAAAACATCTCATTTTATCAGGGTCCAGCATACCAATAAATCATAATGATGTTAGATTTTATAAAACAAACATGTATCCCCCTCGCGGGTTTAAAAACATTTAAAAGAATTTAATACGAGGCTATGAACTCACCTTAAGCAAATGATCCAATTCAATCAATCAATCAACAAGCGCAATAAACTTCACATCTCAACCGCAACCTATATTGTACATATATAGCGGCACGTGACTAAAGTGATAACAATTTCATACATTGCATTTACCTTGCTAATATATATATATTTATATAATTATATATATATATATATATATATATTTTGTATATATCAGTATTAAGTATTACAATTCCATTATACTAGAATCTACAAGTGCGACGCAAAACATTTTGCTTTGTTTTACCTTAACAATATTTACAACGCTTTTAATAAAGTTTCTATTTTAGAAAGCTTGCCGAAAGTAATGATAATACAATCCCAACTTAGCATTTCATCTTAGTTTAACTAACATTTAAAACCCTTTGCTTGTTATAAACTATATTCAAAAGTATACGTAAGTTTGACTTTCATAAGTCAAACGTCGTAGTTGACTTTTTACCCAAAAATAACCCAAATTTGACTTGGCCGTAATTCCTTGTTTTTAGGGGTTCAAGGCTATACCTTATATCAAAACGGACCGTGGTAGTAGGAACATTCTTTTATCATATTCAAAGATGATTAGATTTATCAAAAAATTTCTAAACACGACTTTTTGGTCAAATGTCATACTTTTTTGGTCAACAAAAGTCAACACAAAGTCCTACCAAAACTCATTTTTACCAAAATCCAACTATTCCAAATGTTTAAACTAGCCTAAAAACCATGTACTAAAACTATCTAAAAAACCATCAGTTATACTTTGAAATACTTTAAACCTATTTAGCATTGAATTCAATACGCTAATAATTACATACATGTAATAACTATCTAATTAATCAAGTAAACATGTAATTAGAAGACTCACAAACTATAACAAATATCATATATGGTTTCCCCCTTTGGACTTGAAATCGGACGAGCAACAAGACCAAACCAAAACCCCTTTTCAAATCAAACCACTTTAATATAACACTAATCTAACAACTAGAAACACTTCTTTATACACCAAATCAATAGAAATTGACTAAAAACCCAACTTCTTAAATACTCATTACATGTGAGGTTTCTTTAGTAGGATTTGTAAAGGATTGAACAAGGATTAAACTGGTATAATCGGATTTAAATGCATGTAAGTAATAAATTTGACATGGCAATGTTTGTGTGTGTGTGTGTGACTTCGAACGGACAAGGGGAGGAGGGAGACAAAAGAAGTGAAAAAATTGTAAAAGAATTATAAGTGATATGTATGTCCTATTTATAGAATACAAGTTTGATCAATTGGCAATTTTAACCCCTCCTTTCATAAGTCCTTGCAAGTTTAATACAAATTGGTTATATTTCCGTTACTTAGTCGACCAAACACGGGTAACATCACGTTTGTAAATATTTTAAATCCGTCCCACTAAATATAGTTTAAAACCTTTATTAAAATGTTAAACCTCGTAAAACACGACCTTTAAACACTGTTTTTATAAAAACTCAGGGAAACGATGAAAAATACAAAATTAACATATTTACGCTCTCGGAGCAATAAAATATATTTTTCTGACTTTCTTAAATGCTAAAAACAAATAGAAACTAAATCACGAAATGAAATTCACCAATAAATGGAAATTCTAATCAACCACATATAGCATAACGACTATAATTATTTACGTAATTAAAAATAACTATCTTAGGCTAGGGATAGATGTTGACCTGAAACTCGGGTTGTTACATTCTCCCCACCTTTAGGGAGTGACGTCCCGGCACTCAGCTCGTCTCATCCACTCTCTTCGTTTTGTCCTTACTTGTAAAGAGATGATGGTACTTCTTCATAATCCGATCCTCATGTCCCCAAGTAAATTCTGGACCTCTTTGCAAATTCCAACGAACTTTAACTATAGGTATCCAACTCTGCTTAAGTCGCTTAACCTATTTATCAACAATCTCTACTGGTTCCTCAATCATATGCAACTTATCATCAAGTTGAATTTCTTTCATCGAAACTATAACATCACCTTCCGCTAAACACTTTTTTAAGATTCAAAACATGAAAAGTACTATGAATTCCCTTCAATTCTTCAGGCAACTCCAACGTATAAACTACAAGACCCACTCTAGCTATAATCTTATATGGCCCAATGTAACATGGAATTAACTTCCCGTGCTTTCTGAAATGCACATCGCCCTTCCATGGCGATACCTTAAGCAATACCATATCACCAACTTCAAATTCCAATGGCTTAAGTCTTCTATCCGCGTAACTCTTCTGGCGACTACGAGGAGCTAACAAACGATTCTTAATCTGGACAATCTTCTTAGTCGTATTGCGGATCAACTCTAGACCGGTGAGTTGGCTATCCCCAACCTCACTCCAGCATACAGGTGTCTACACTTTCTTTCGTATAAAGCTTCATATGGTGCAGCCTTAATACTTGCGTGATAACTATTGTTATATGAGAACTCGACCAATGGAAAATGGCGATCCTAACTATTTCCAAAGTCAATCACACAGGCACGCAACATATCTTCCAGCGTTTGTATTGTCCTTTCACTTTGACCATCCGTTTGAGGGCGGTAAGCGGTACTCATATCCAAATTTGTCCCCAACGCCTTCTGAAGCGATCTCTAGAAATTTGACGTAAAATGGCTATCTCGATCCGAAATGATCGAAACAGGTACACCATGCCTACACACTATTTCCTTCAAGTACAGTCGCGTGAGTTTCTCCATACTATCCATTTTCTTCATAGGCAGGAAATGAGCTGATTTGGTCAGTCGGTCGACAATAACCCAAATCGTATCATACCCACTCGGCGTTCTCGGCAGTCCGCTCACAAAATCCATAGTAATTCTTTCCCACTTCCAAACAGGAATCTCAGGTTGTTGCAGCAACCCAGACGGTTTCTGATGCTCGGCCTTAACTTTCGCACAAGTCAAACACTTACTAACATACGTGGCAATATCCGCTTTCATATTCGGCCACCAATACAACAACTTTAAATCTTGATACATCTTATCCGATCCCGGATGGATAGAATACTTGGACTTATGCGACTCATGCATAACCAAATCTCTCAATCTACCATATCGCGTCAACCAAACACGATTCCCAAAACAACATGTTCCATCAGGGCAAAATTTAAATATCGGCTTAATCAATCTCCCCAAATTTTCTGCTTTTACATTGTTTCCTTTCATTGCTTCTTCTTGAGCTCCACGAATCTGCTTCGGTAAATCATTGTGAACAATCATCATTAAAGCTCGAACACGCAATGGCTGATCCCTTCCCTTCCGACTTAAGGCGTCAGCCACCACATTCGCTTTTCCAGGATGATACCGAATTTTACAATCGTAATCACTCAACAACTCAATCCACCTTTGTTGTCTCAAGTTCAACTCTTTCTGATTCAGAATATATCGCAGGCTCTTGTGATCGGTGAAAACCACACACTTCATCCCATACAAATAATGTCTCCATAATCTAAGAGCGAAAACAACGGATCCTAACTCCAAATTGTGAGTAGTGTAATTCTCTTTATGGACCTTCAATTGTCTAGAAGCATACGCTATCACTTTCTCTCTTTGCATCAACACGGCTCCATACCCCTTAAGAGATGCATCACAATACACCATGAAATCTTCTGTTCCTTCGGGCAACGCTAAGATCGATGCACTACACAACTTCTGCTTCAACATTTGAAAAGCTTCTTTTCCTTCTTTTCCCCACTCGTATTTCTTATTTTTTTTGAGTCAACTTAGTCAGTGGCTTAGAAATCAAAGAAAACCCTTCAGTAAACCTCCGATAATACCCATCCAATCTAAGAAATTGCCTCACCTCTGTAGGCGACGTTGGTGCAGCCCAACTCTTAATGGCTTCGATCTTGGCAGGATCAACATGAACACCACTACGATCAATCACATGACCTAGAAATTGTACCGAATCTAGCCAAAAATCATACTTTGAAAACTTGGCGTACAATTTCTCTTTCTTCAGCAGCTCCAAAATAGTCTTCAAATGCTTTCCATGTTCTTCTTCGTCCTTGGAATAAACCAAAATATCATCGATGAACACTATAACGAACTTATCAAGATATGGCTTGCATACTCGGTTCATCAAGTCCATAAACACAGCAGGCGCATTAGTCAATCCAAACGGCATCACTTGGAACTCAAAGTCACCATACCAAGTTCTAAATGCTGTAATCGGAATGTCTTCCTCTTTAATGCGTAACTGGTGATATCCTGATCGCATATCGATCTTAGAATACACGCTCGAACCTTGCAGCTGATCAAATAAATCATCAATTCTTAGAAGAGGATAACGATTCTTGATAGTCAACTTGTTCAACTCATGATAATCTATACACATCCTAAAAGATCCATCTTTCTTTTTCACAAACAACACCGGTACTCCCTACGGTGATGAACTCGGACGAATAAATCCTTTCTCCAACAGCTCTTGTAATTGTACCGATAACTCTTTCATCTCAGATGGTGCCAATCTATACGGTGCACGCACAACAGGTGCGTCCCCAGGTACTAGATCAATTCGAAACTCTACTTGCCTCGGTGGTGGTAATCCTGGCAGCTCCTCAGGAAACACCTCAGAAAAGTCACGAATTACAGGCACGTCTTCCATTCGTTTCTCCTTCGACTTCTTCTTGGTAACGTGTGCCAAAAAACAAATGACAACCTTGCTTGACATACTTACGGGCCTTGATACACAAAATAATCTTCAATCGAGATCCACCTTTGTTACCTTCAACTATCAACGTTTTATTCCCATACGGTATACGAACAACTTTCTTGCCACAGACGATAACGAAATCATGCTTGACAAGCCAATCCATACCGATGATGACGTCAAACGTTCCAAGCTCAATCGGCATAAGATCGATTTCAAAAATATGGTTCACTAAACTCAAAGTGCAACCTTTCAAAATAATGTTCCTACTAACTACCCTTCTGTCAGCTAACTCTACTTCATAACTATCCTTTATTTTAATCGGTTTGATATCGAGCAATGAAATAAATCTAGTGTTCACAAAACTCCTATCGGAACCCAAATCAAATAAACAGAAGCATATCGATTATTTAGCAAAAACATACCAGTAACCACATTCGGACCCTTTAGCTCAGCGTCCTTAATAGCATAAGCTCGACCATGAACTTCTCCAACTTCTTCTTGCTTCACCTTCTTCGGAAATCAGTTCCTAGTATGACCTTGCTCACCACAATCATAACATGTCCAAATAGGCTAAGCGTTAGCACCCGTAGCAACCCTCTTCTCCCTACAATACCTTGCTTTATGTCTAACCTTCCCAAACTTGTGACATTTGATCATACACTGACCAACATGGCAAGTAAAACAACGTTCACACAAAGATAGCCTTTCCATCATAGGAGCGGTAACCATAGGCTCGCAGCCATTTCCTTGCTTTTGTTATCTCAAAGTCTGACAGAGTTTTATCCTTTTGATTGCCCTTACCACTACTATTTCTTCCTTGAAGGTTTTCCCACTTTCGCTTCTTACCTTCTAAAATTCTTTCATTTCTAGCTTGCGACTTCTGCTCCATCAACTTATGAGCCATACGTACTGCTTCATTCAAATCAGCAGGCTTAGACGATGTCACTTCACCCTTGATGTTATCCGTTAAACCTCGAATATAAGCATCAACCTTCACTCTTTCAGGCTCTACCATTCTCGGACACATCAATGCAAGCTCATTGAACCTCTGAGTATAAGTACTAATGTCATACTCCTTAACCCTCAAGTTCCACAACTCGTGCTCCATACATTGTATCTCTTCTATCGAACAAAACTCAACAGTCATCAGTTGCTTTATCTCGGTCCAAGGCATTTGGTTCACAGTCTCCAAACCAATAGTTGAAACTTTAGTTTTCCACCAAGTTAAAGCTGGTCCTTCCAATGTAGCAGCAACAAACTTTACCTTCTTACCCTCGGCACATTCACTGATCTCGAAAACACTCTCAGTTTTCTCGAACCACCTTCGCAATTCAACAGCTCCTTCAACCCCACGAAAGGCAGCAGGATTGCACTTCATAAACCCAGCAAAAGTGCACTCACGAACAGCAGGTGCAGTGTCTCGACCTCTAACTGGCCCAGATCCACTAGCATCGTTCCTAACGTTCGCTTGTCTTGCCCGCTCTGCAGTAATAGCGGCATCAACACTTTCCTTGATCATTCAGCGAATAGCAGCTTGAGTCATAGGTGCAGAATTTGGAGGCATGATTCTGCCACGTCATACAGAAAATAATCTGGTAAGCATTCATAACATGATACTCTCATAGCATGATATATTGACAAATCAACCACAACAATAGCCACACAACATCAAGTAGTAATCAAAAGATAGTCATTCATTTTTCATCACAAAGAGTTAATACATAGTTGCATTGTTTCATAAAATGATACAAATCATTACAACCAATAGTGACTAGTTCTACAATTGAGGACTCAGTTTAGTGATTACACAACAAAAGAAACTACAATTGAAACTAAACTACTACCCATCAGGAGGAAATCCTCGCGGCTCAGACAAAGGACTCTTCTCATGTTCAATCGAAACATCAATAGCTTCATTCGGTCTTTCTTCAAACACAAATCCCCTACGAATCATCTCTTGATATAGCTCATGAGCTCAAACCCTAGTCCAATAGAGATCTCTCTCAACTCGTTCATTCTGCATACGAAGGAATGTGTTGCTCAACCTTGCTTCTTCAAGTTCCTTCTTCACTTTCTTACACTCAGCTTTTTCTTTAACATTCTCGAGCTTCTCAACCAACTCTTCCATTGATGCAGTTCTTTGTTCCACACTAGAACGCGCTTCATTACCCAAATCTAAAATTAACTTACCATAAAAACTATCCTTTGCCTCTCCTTTCTTCTCGACCAATGCATGCGCCGTCTTGCGACCACACAATCGTCTCGAAAAATTAACCATTCGACCAAAAAGAGAGTCAATATCCTGTCTCATAAAGCCAGGTAGCAATCTATCACCATCCTCTCGAGGAATAGCGGCAGTAGATGATTCACCTACCTCATAGACACTAACAAGAACAGTCTCATCCTCATGCTCAATTGGATTCTCAACCTTAATCTCATCATCAGGTTCAGACTCAGAAGCAGGCGGCGAAGGATTAAGAGGATCCACCTCTTCGTAAGGATATGTCAACTTCAGCTCATTCTTATCTTCCTTAATGTCGATCTCCATATCATCTTCATCTTCTTGAGGATCTTCTTCTTCCTCAAATTCGTCTTCTTGTTGATTCGGCTCAACAATGGGTACGTCATGATCATGATCGGGAGGAATCACATTCACCATGATAATCTAGAAAATACCATATAATACTTACTTAATAGCGTATCACTTCTTATTATTATCAGAACACTATTATCAAAATAACAATTCGCATAAAAGCGCAACAAACAAAAATTTACAATTCACGACATTCTCGATCCGCATATATCCTAGTTATATTTCAAACATACATAATGGTAGTTATCATATAATCACATGACATTTTATGCATACAACACATGCACAAATGCACCCATACCTAATACTTTATGCATCCAACACATGCATAAATATCCATACTTAACCAATCACACATATAATACATACATAAATATACTTACACATAACAATTAATAAATGCACCTTACATGTAACTAATGGCAACGAGGAGTATCGGCGTGCGTGTAAAAGCGTCATAGTTTAGGTTTTTCAAAATACTCAACCTAGTTCCTTATAATCTTAGACTCTTGACATTACTTTGATATCTAAAATGACTACAATGCGAGTTTTAAAAATAACCTAGTTCTCTACAACCGAAGCTCTTGATACTAATCTGTAACACCCGCCCCGAAGGGCATCGGATTGCGCTGCGGAAATTAGCAATTTGGTGTTACTAGATAGCATTTGTCACCACGATAATAGAAAACGACTCAAATAAGACGTTTACCAAACATGTGTTCCATAAATATTCAGAGTTAAAAGTGCATTTAGGTCCCACAGAATCGTAACCACCGTCTATTACAAACTATGAAAAACATATTGTTTTCAAATAAAAGACCTTGTTTTAGACACAACATAAGATATCGTTTTTGAAAGACCAAAACACACAAGCAGTCTTTCCATAAATCCATTATGTAACACCCCCAAAATGGGTCGCAGCGGAATATGGGTTGGGGAATGTTACTTCATAGATCAACAACACGAGATAAG
>BQNB010094425.1:0-26123 GCA_026074375.1 Tanacetum coccineum
GTTTTTGTCTGTTTTTGGTCATTTAAGCTCATTTTTGAAGGTAAAAGATATGTGTAATTAAGCACATATCAGTTAACATACTTTTATATTTACTTTTCCATGATATATATGACAATATGACATGATAAAAAGTGCATAAAATCATAAACATAATTAACAACTCATTTTACATATTTAAAAGTCCTTAGTGGTGATTATAGCCATAATTAACATATAACACATAAAATCATAAGAAATAAAAGTATAAAGGAATTAAGAAAACCTTAGAGATGATGTAAGAGATGAGAAATAAGTTCTAAACCCGTGTTTAGATTCAAAACCAAAGCTTACAAGCTTATAAACCCTAGATTAGGTTTGAAACCCTAATCTTGCAATAACTTGCTAAAACCCTTTCAAAGCTTAACCAACCCTTGAAACCTTCTTAGAATACCTTAAGTATGAGGTGTGTATGCTTGTATAATCTTAGAAAATCAAAGTATGGATTTGTTTGTATGGCTTAAATGAGCCGTGGGTTTTGGACTAGGCAAGGAAGAAAGAAAATGAATTTTGCATGTAAAGAGTAAAGTTTACTTATGCATGCATGTTATATATAGAGAAAATATCTTACTAACCTAACCATGGTTACTTTCTAACCCTTGCTCAAGGTTAACTAACCAAGTGACTCATGGTGTAAGAGTTAGCTTCCTAGATCTTTCCTAAATATCTAGATATTATGCAAGATGAAAAGTCTTGGTCCTATCATCTAAATTTCGGCATATATATACATATATATGATGTTATATTTATTATTTTGTGTATTGGGTATAATCGTGGGTATTCGTTTAGGCGTAGTTAGGTTTTGGAACTTCCGGGAATGCCTAAACGCATTTTATCGCGAAACGTAAGCATTTTACGTAGCCAATAAAAATAAGATGAACAAAGTTATTAATTATCCTTATAATAATCATATAACACTTGCTTGATGTAAACATTTAATCGTTTAATGCCCGTTTACATTAAATGATCATTTTCAGTTTACGCGATTTAACTTAACGTTTACGGTTTAAGAGTAAACGCGTAAAACCCTAAAAATAAATTGTGAATTACATAATGTCATACAATGACCTAAAACACGAGGTGTTATAAAATCTAATAGGCCTTAAGGTGAAAGTGATTAGATGTGATAATGGGACTGAATTCAAGAATAGGGTCATGAATTAGTTCTGTGAAATGAAGGGTATTAAGAGGGAATTTAGTGTTGCTAGGACTCCACAACAAAATGGAGTAGCAAAAAGGAAAAATACGGAACACTATAGAGGGCTACTTAGGGGACTATGCTAGCTGATTTAATTCAACAACTTTTCCTGGGCTAAAGCAAGTTAATATGCTTTGTTATGTCCAAATAGGGTGTTAGTTTCATGCCTCACAACACACCCATTATTGAACTTTTTCTAGGTAGAAAACATGCCTTAAGTTTCATGAGGACCATTTAGGTGTTCTGTTATAATCCTTATACCATAGATCCATAGGTAAGTTTGATGGAAAGGCTGATGAAGGGTTCTTTGTAGGATACTCTACCAATAGCAAAGCATTCAGAGTATTCAACAGTAGAACTAGGATTGTAGAAGAGAACCTGCATGTTCATGTTTTTTAGTGAGATGCCGTTCATATTGCAGGGTGTGGATCCAAATTGGCTTTTTGATATTGATTGCACTAAACAAGTCAATGAATTATAAACCAGTTGTTGCAAGGGAATCAATTAATGGTAATGTAGGTACAAGTAGCATGTGATATGTGCAGGTAAGCTTGAATGGAGATGTACCTGGCAAAGATTTCATTCTGCTTACCAATGTGCCTTTGTGATCTACTTTTCTCTTAAAATTCAAAGGATTCTCCTGATGCTGGATTCAAACCATCAAGGGAGGAAGAAAAGATGGATACTGGAGATCCAGGGAATAAAGATGGCAAGGTTCCAAGTACAGAGGAGCCAAGAGTTAATCAAGAGAAGGATGACAATGTTAGCAGCACTAACGATGTTAATACTGCTAGTGATGGAAACAGCACTAACAATGTTAATGCTGTTAGTTCAACTGTTAATGCTGCTGGCATAGAAGTTAATGCTGTTGATCCAAAAACAAGCATTGAACTTCCAAATGATCCAAATATGCCTGAATTGGAAGATATTGTTTATTCAGATGATGATGAAGATGTTGGTGCAGAGGCTGACATGAACAATTTAGATGCATTTATGCCTGTCAGTCCTATTCCAACTACAAGAATACACAAAGATCATCCAGTTGAACAAATTATTAGAGACTTGCATTCAGCACCTCAAACAAGAAGAATGACAAAGAATTTAGAAGAACATGGTTTGTTTAGTTTAGTTCAGCAAAGAACAAACCATAAAGACTTTCAAAATTGCTTGTTTGCTTGCTTTTTATCACAAGAAGAACCCAAAAAGGTAATTCATGCATTGAAGGATCCAAGCTGGATAGAAGCTATGCAGGATGAGCTACTACAATTCAAATTACAAAAGGTTTGGACTCTGGTGGATTTACCAAATGGAAAAAGGGCTATTGGGACTAAATGGGTTTACAGGAACAAGAAGGATGAAAGAGGTATTGTGATTAAGAATAAAGCAAGATTGGTTGCACAAGGATACACACAAGAAGAAGGAATAGACTATGATGAGGTTTTTGCTCCTGTTGCCAGAATTGAAGCAATTAGGCTATTTTTAGCCTGTGCCTCATTTAAAGACTTTGTGGTGTACCAAATGGATGTCAAGAGTGCTTTTCTTTATGGTAAGATTGAAAAGGAAGGCTATGTTTGTCAACCACTAGGATTTGAAGACCCAGACTTTCCTGACAGAGTATACAAAGTAGAAAAGGCACTTTATGGATTGCATCAAGCTCCCAGAGCTTGGTATGAAACCTTGTCAACTTATTTGTTGGGCAATGGGTTTCAGAGAGGAAAGATAGACAAGACTTGTTTATCAGAAGGATTAAAAGTGATATTCTGTTAGTTCAAGTGTATGTGGATGGTATCATTCTTGGTTCTACAAAGAATTCATTATGCATTGAGTTTGAGAAGATGATGCATAAGAAGTTTCAAATTAGCTCTATGAGTGAACTTACATTCTTCCTAGGACTACAAGTGAAGCAGAATGAAGATGGGATTTTTATCAGTCAAGACAAGTATGTGATTAAGATTTTGAAGAAATTTGGTTTTACTAATGTCAAGACAGCAAGCACACCTATGGAAACCCATAAGCCTTTGCTCAAAGATGCAAATGGTGTAGATGTAGATGACCACTTATATAGATCCATGATTGGATCACTAATGTATCTTACTTCTTCAAGACTTAATATTATGTTTGCAATGTGTGCTTGTGCAAGATACCAAGTTAACCCAAAAGTTTCACATATTTATGTTGTGAAAAGGATTTTTAGATACTTGAAAGGTTAGCCTAAATTGGGCCTTTGGTATCCAAAAGATTCTCTTTTTGATTTGGTAGCATACACTGATAGTGATTATGCTGGAGCAAGTTTAGATAGGAAATCCATAACAGGAGGTTGTCAATTCCTAGGGTGCAGATTGATCTCATGGCAATGCAAGAAGCAGACTATGGTTGCTAATTCCACAACTGAAGCTGAGTATATAGTTGCTTCCAATTGCTGTAGACAGGTGCTTTGGAACCAAAATTTATTGCTGGATTGTGAATATAACTTTATGCAGACTAAGATTTATATTGATAATGAGAGTATTATTTGCATAGTGAAGAACCCTGTTTTTCATTCTAAAACAAAGCACATTGAGATTAGACATCACTTTATCAGAGATTCTTATGAGAAGAAGCTTATTCAGATGATCAAGATTCACACGGACCAGAATGTTGCAGATTTTCTTACAAAAGCATTTGATGTAAGTAGATTTCAATATCTGATTGCTAGTATTGGCATGCTTAATCTTTGAAGTCTTGATTAATGGAAGGATGTTTGGAATGGAATGAAAAAGATGCTAAGGATGAAATTAGAGTAAGTATTTGTAACTTAAAAGTTTTTGTTGTTAAGTGTAATTAGTGCTGCTAGTTATACTTAATATTGCTGAGTTAATACTGTTAGTTATACTTACTACTGCTGGTATAACTAATATTATGAGAATTGAGAGAATTGGTAAGAATAAAAACAGAAAGGGAGATGTGTAATAAAAATAGACAGAGTGAATTGGTGAGAAAAAGAATTGAGAGATGGGGTGAGTTGAAAAACAGAAAGAGAGCTAAATAAAAACAGAAAGAGAGAAATGTGAGTAAAAAGAATTGAGAGAAATCAAAAACAGACAGAGAGAATTGTGAGCAAAAAGAATTGAAAGAAAGCAAAAACAAACAGAGAGAATTGTGAGTAAAAAGAATTGAGAGAAATCAAAAACAGACAGAGAGTTTTTGTGAGCTAAAATGTTAATTTGATGATGGAAAAGCTGATTAGTATGGAATTGGAGTTAATGCTGGTGACTCAAAGTTAATGCTACTAGACATAAACTTACTGCTGCTTGAGTAAGTTAATGCTGCTAGGCATATACTTACAACTGCTGGTGAACGTTAATGT
This sequence comes from Tanacetum coccineum, assembly GCA_026074375.1. Classification (NCBI taxonomy): domain Eukaryota; kingdom Viridiplantae; phylum Streptophyta; class Magnoliopsida; order Asterales; family Asteraceae; genus Tanacetum; species Tanacetum coccineum. The sequence continues at coordinate 4,581 of BQNB010094425.1, forward strand.
TGTTGAGGGAAAGTTAATATTGCTAGGCATAAACTTACTACTACTGTTGAAAGTTAATGCTGCTAGGCATAACTTACAACTGCTGGTGAACGTTAATGCTGTTGAGGGTAGTTTCATAAATACTTCGATTAAGGGTTTCAATCACTCATTCAATCGATTTCAATCTTTTATATACTCTCTAATCATAAACCCTAACTTAATTTCATCATTTTTCATCAAAACCTAACACAATGTCGGATCTAAAGTTTGCTGATACTCATAATTTAGTTGCGTTTTTAGAGAAACCCACTGAAAGTAAAGGGTTTGAAGAGATAGTTGATTTTCTGAATGCAAACCCTATCAAATATGCTTTAACTGTTAATCCTACAGTCTATTGTTTATGTATTAAACAGTTATGGGATACTGTCAAATCAAAAACGGTTAATGGGGAAGTAAAATTGCAAGCCCTAATGGATAAGAAGAAGGTGATCATAACTGAATCCACAATAAGGAGAGATCTTCAAATGGAAGATGCTGAAGGTACTGATTGTCTACCCAATGCTACTATTTTTGAGCAGCTCACACTCATGGGGTATGAAAAACTTTCTCAAAAGCTTACATTTTACAAGGCATTCTTTTCTCCTCAATGGAAGTTTTTAATTCATACAATTTTGCAATGCCTAAGTGCTAAGACTATTGCATGGAACGAATTTAGTAGCACTATGGCTTCTACAATTATCTGCTTAGCCACAAACTAAAAATTCAACTTTTTTAAATATATCTTTGATAGTATGGTGAAGAATGTGGATAGTATGGCAAAATTCTGGATGTATCCAAGATTTGTACAAGTATTTGTGAATCAACAAGTTGGGGATATGTCACATCATAAAAGGATTTATGTTACCCCCTCTCAAACAAAGAAGATTTTTGCTAACATGAAGGGGGAAGGAAAAGATTTTTCTGGAACAATCACACCTTTATTTCTAACAATGATGGTTCAAGCTCAGGAAGAAATGGGTGAAGGTTCAGCTAATCTTACCGATCCCCATCACACACCCACTATTACTCAACCATCAACATCACAACTCCAAAAGAAACAAAAACCAAGGAAACAGAAGAGAAAGGATACTGAGTTACCTCAGTCCAGTGGTCCTATAGAGCCTATAGCAGATGAGGCTGCCAATGAGGAAAATGTACCTACACGTTTCAATGATCCACTACTTAGTGGTGAGGATATTCTAAAATTCAAGGAATTGATGGAACTTTGTACCAACTTACAAAACATGGTTCTTGATTTTGAACATACAAAGACCACTCAGGCATTGGAGATTGAAAGCTTAAAAAGGAGGGTAAAGAAGCTAGAGAAGAAACAAAGGTCAAGAACTCACAAGCTTAAGAGATTGTACAAGTTTGGTCTAAGTGCTAAGGTTGTCTCCTCAGATGATGAAGCTAGTTTGGGTGATCAGGAGGATGCATCTAAACAGGGGAGGAAAATTCTTAATATTGATGCTAATGAAGACATCACTTTGGATAGTACTCATTTTGATACTAATCCTGATATGTTTGGAGTGCATGATCTTGATGGTGATGAGGTGTTTGTAGAAACTGAAGAGCCTGTGGTTAATGCTGCTACAACTACAAGTACAATTCCAATTAGTGTTGCCAAAGAATTATCTGATGTTGACATAACTATAGCTCAAGCACTAGCAGATTTAAAGAATACTAAACTCAAGGCTGTTACAACTGCTGCTACAACAACTACAACTATTGTTACAAGACCCAAGGCTAAAGGGCTTGTTATTCAAGACTAGGAGCAAGCATCTACACCAATCACTTCTTCAAAGGACAAGGGTAAAGGAATCATGGTTGAAGAACCTTTGAAGATGAAGAAGAAAGATCAAGTCCTCTTTGATGAACAAGAAGCTATAAGGCTACAAGCTCAATTTAATAAGGAAGAGGATTACAAGAGAAAATGAAGAAGCCAATGCTACCTTAATTGCACAATGGAATGATATTTAGGATTAGGTTGAGACTGACTATGAATTAGCTCAAAGGCTGCAAGTAGAGGAACAAGAAGAGTTAACAATTGAAGAAAAGTCTAAAATGTTTCAACAACTCTTGGAGAAAAGGAGGAAGCACATTGTAGCTAAGAGAGCAGAAGAATGGAGAAATAGACCACCCACAAAAGCTCAACAAAGGAGTATAATGTGTACTTACCTGAAGAATATGTAAGGATGGAAACCCAAAGATTTGAAGAACAAGTCTTTTGCAAACATTCAGGAATTATTTGAAAAAGCAATGAAAAAGGTGAACACCTTTGTTGACTTCAGAACAGAGTTGGTGGAAGGTACTAAAAAGGAGAAAAGTTCAAAGAAAGCTGATGCTAAAATAGCACAAGAAAGTAGTTCTAAAAGATCAAGTGATGAGCTAGAACAAGAAAAGGCTAAGAAGCAAAAGGTGGATGATGATCAAGAAACAGCTGAACTTCAAAAACTAATGGAAGTTGTTTCTGATAAAGAAGGTGTAGCAATTAATGCTATTCCTTTAGCTACTAAGCCTTCAAGCATTGTTGACTACAAGATCATTAAAGAAGGAAAGATTAGCATATATCAAATTATAAGAGCTGATGGAAGTTCAAAGAGGTACTCAGCCGTTATTCATATGCTTAGAAACTTTGACAGGGAAGATTTGGAAACTTTGTGGAAAATGGTTAAAGATAGGCATGGGTATACAAGACCAAAAGAGGGCTATAAGAGAGTGTTATGGGGTGATCTAAAGATAATGTTTGAACATCATGTAGAAGATCTAGTGTGGAAGTATATACAAGGAAGCAAAGTGACAGTTTAGAAGCTATTTGATTCATGTAGAGTATACTTTGTGAGGTTTTCAAATTTGCATGTCTTTATGTTGGTAGAGAAAAGATATCCCCTTACAAAAGCTACAATCCTAGAAATGTTAAATAAGAAGCTTCAAGCTGATCATTGGAATGAAATGTGCTATCAACTTCTTAAGCTCATGACTAAATAGCTCAAGAATCAATGAAGTGTTTGGAAGCATCCTCTTGGTGATTGAAGAAGCTTTGAATGAAACTTGATGATTTTGAAGATAAATATCAAGTTTAGGGGAGGATTGTTGGGATTAAAAGCTTCTTGATGATGTTTGGAAGTTACTACTGCTAGTGGAAGTTAAGACTGCTCAGGTGTGTGTTAGTACTGCTAAGCATAAATTAGTGCTGTTAGTAATCTTTATGAAAAATATGCTATGTAGTTAGTACTGCTAGTTACTACTGCTAGTGTATATTAGTATTGTTAGTTACTACTGCTAGTAATGTTAGTACTACTAGAGTAAAGATAGTACTTCTAGTGTAACTTAGTACTGCTGATGAAGATTGAAGAAAATATTCTAAGTAGTTAATGCTGCTTGTGCTCAGTTAGTGCTCTTGGTACAAAAGTTACTATTGTTAGTGTTGAAGAGTTAATGTTGCTGGTACAAAGTTACAACTGCTGATGGATAAAGACAGAAGAAAAGATAAAGATTGCTTATGTGATAAGTATGAGATATTTTTCTAAAAGATACGTATATGTTATTTGTTTAGAAGATCATGATAACTTAGGAAAATATTGTAAGCCAGTTAGGACTCCTTGGTGTATAAAAAGAGGTTCTAGGGCATAGAGTTCTAAGTATCAAATTGTATCAAAGTTCATAGAGTTTTTCATAGTTTCAAGGTTTAAAAGACTTCATGATGATCTTAGAGTTACTACTGCTCAGGTGTGTGTTAGTACTGCTAAGCATAAATTAGTGCTGTTAGTAATCTTAATGAAAAATATGCTATGTAGTTAGTACTGCTAGTTACTACTGCTAGTGTATATTAGTATTGTTAGTTACTACTGCTAGTAATGTTAGTACTACTAGAGTAAAGATAGTACTTCTAGTGTAACTTAGTACTGCTGATGAAGATTGAAGAAAATATTCTAAGTAGTTAATGCTGCTTGTACTCAGTTAGTGCTGCTGGTACAAAGTTACAACTGCTGAAAGAATGAAGAAGAGTAGAGAGAGAAAGTAGAAAGAAGAAAAAGATGGTTGAATTATTGCAAAGTGTAAAGATACAAATGAGAACCAACACCCTCTCCACACTTGGAGAGGGGTATTTATACTTACACCACATGGGCTTTGTTAGGCCGAATGGTGTTTGACTTGGGTCGGGCTCAGGATTACAATGGACCTTAGTCCACAACGTATACAATATTAGATTAAACAACGAGCCCAATACCCGTAACTAGCCTATTACAACATATATTAAATAAAGACTAAAGTTTCTTCGTTGAGTGACCGAGCTTCCTTGTTCGACTCAATATTTTGAGGCTAACAATCTCCCCTGAAGCGTGGTCTTAAACCTTGAAACGATCTTCCTTGTTTGACTCAATATTTTAAGGCTAACAATCTCCCTCGAAGCTTGGTTTTTGATAGATTCTGAGCTTCCATGTTCACAGTCATAACATGGTCTTGGATTTCTTGAGATTGCTTTGACATTGAGTTCTTAAGTCTTGTTCTTGGTCTTTATCTTTGTTATAGGCTTGTTCCTTCATGTTGTGTGATCTTTGATCTTGAGCCTTTTCTTTTTGACTTTGACTTTAATTCTGAGATCTTTAAATATTTTCCTTTTATTGTCATGTTTCTCTGCCATCTTGCGATCTTGTGTCTTGACCAACATGCTCATACTATGCATCATCTTGAAAGCTTGCTAACAATCTCCCTTGACAATCTTTGTCTTGATAATATTGATATCGTTAAGGAAGATCTTGAATATCAGAGTTTGCGGAAGTCTTTGTATTTATTCCTTGAGCTTCTTGATTCTTGATTCTGATGCGTATAGTATTGTCTTTTATATCGTTGAGTATTAGATGTGGTATTGATCAGACTCCCGCTGGAATGAGGCTTGAACACCATCGTTTGTACCTGGCATTTTAATGTTAATCGATAAACAGCATATTATGAAGAATATGGCTCTGTCATTCGTCGATATTCGGTTGCATTAACTCTGGTTCGTGATGACTGTTTTATAGTATAAATACTGTACCTGTGATCAAGTAGGTTCAATTTGGAAGAACCTCCTTGACAGGGTTTCCAGCTCAAAGTGTTAGATCCTCTAACGAGTATGCATTAGATTCACCGTACTTGCTTGTTTTCAATACCGGAATGGACAACACGATATGAGTGAATCAGATAGTTACTATCTTTCTGATTGAGTCGTCAATTCATTTACTTGAACAAGTTGATTCACATATAATCCACCATGTTTTTTCCAGTTGCAACAAGTTTGATTCATATAGAATCGAACAAGTCACCTACTAAGAGCTTGTTTGATGTTGGCTCAAGCAGGATTTCCATCTTCATAGTGAATACTTAAGTATCACTCGGATGTTCTGGCAAAATCACAAGGATAATGCGTAGGACTCTTGTTAACAGCTTGTGAACTTATTGATGTTCAACAAGTGTTTGACATGGAATGTGTCCTAATGAGATTTATTTATTGATCTTTTGGCTCTAGACTCGATTAGTGCATTTTGGTTTTAGTACTCGGAGGCTAGAGCAGACTGCCACTTATTCAATATCAACTAACTCGGAGTAAGAAAGTCAAGAAGTCGTGTGTATCTTCATGACAAATGAGACAAGTTTCTGTTGAGAGAAACTCGAATGGCTAGGAAGGGTTGTGCATTGCATCACTGGGTCCATGATGTCGTTTTCCATATCAGAATTCATCTTGTCAAATATGGATAGATTTGTATTGAAACGGTTTCTGCCTAAGGTGTAGGGAGGGCTTCTTTCTTTTGACCCTTTATCCATACATTTCTTTTTCATTCTTCAACCCCTTCAATGCTTACCAAGACGTCATTACTAACATCTTGTTGTGATTTTCAGTGTTAGCTCGATCTTAGTCGGCATTATTCCTTAACTCATTCATCTCCATATTAATTATTTAAATAATAAATAGGGACTACTAGTTCTGAGCTAGGATTGTCCTGGGTAGATCCCTCTGGTTCCTAACCTAACCACCTTATGACTTCATAATTGTCATGAATTAAGATGTTGTTGGGTATGAGATCGTAACCATAAAACCTTTTTTGAAGAACATAAACAGCACTTTGAGTCATTTAGATCACTTATTATTTTCAAGATCACATTTTAATTACATTTCTCCCCTTATTTTAAATACTAATGCACTTTGTTTTTGAAATACCAGGAGATTAAAATTTGACTTGAAATTTCTATAGGGAGAAAATTGTTACAGCATGAGTTTTGTGGAACTGTTCGTCTTGCTTCCCCTCAATTTCACATATATGACACCAATTGAGAGAATAGGATTATGACTTTATAAATTTCAAGTGAAATTGAGTTTGAGCTACTTGTATATGTTTTAACAAAATGAGTGTTTACATATTATTAACATTTTAACAATTTTCATTTGTTTAAACATTTTTTGATATGTTTTAGACACACAAAATAGACATATAGTATGTGACTAACGCATTAAAACTTGTTTTAAAACCCCCCCCCCCTCAAAATTTGATTCACTTATAAAAAATGATTCGACTTTTGAAAGATGCATGAGGAGGAAGTGTCGAACACACAATTTTGAAAGATTTTAAAGAATCTTTTGAGAAATTCTTGAAAAAAATTTGTTCAAAGTGTTTTGAAAACCATGTTGAATTGAGCTCGAATGTCTTTAGAATTGACCTTTTATGTCAGACAAGTATGAGAAGTTGTTTTTTCTCGTGTGTAAGGATAAATGTACTTGATGCACATTTCCAATTATTAAGACCTGGTTGTTATCCTGTCATTTAATAACTAGTCTTGAATTTGGAGCGACAAAACTTTGAATGTTTTTTTGTATAGGCTCAAGACCGAAAATATTTCTCTTTTCGTTATTAAGGATAAATGTACTGAAGCGTACATTTTCCTTTTCTTTGAAGAACGGGTTATTATTTGACATTTAATAATAAACCATAAAGAAAATTAGAAATGACATGTTTTGAAAGCATTTGAAACTCTGTTCGAATTAATTTACGACGCACGTGTTGATGTTAATTCATATTTCTAGGACACGTATACGTTATCATTCCAAGAGGGACATGTCGAGGAAGATTCTTTTATGAAACATTTTATGATTTTTTGATTTGTATTTCTTTTGAAATTTTATATTTTTGTATGTTGTTTTTATAAAAAATAGTTACACGTTTGACTCGGCATTGTTATGTGATGGTGGATTAGTAATCCAACTTCTTGTCGGGAATGTAGATGCTTGTCTGCTGGAGGAACCAATTTTTGGAACAAGCTTTAAACTTGACGGTTCATTGCTGTGGTCGTAAATTCTGAGTTTTGAACTGTTTGGTTATGATCAGAAGTCATTGCTTGTTCATCAGATCAGAATTCTTTGAAGCCCTGGTTTCTAAGATATCAATCTTTTCAGCAACCAAACTCTGAGTCCTTCCTTTTTGGGATTGAAAGATGTACCTGCACTTAAGTTAAGAGTACCTGCACTGACATCAAGAGTTTATTCGCATTCATATTGGTTAGTGATATCTTCATTTGAACCATTTGGGGTTTCACTGTCAACCCTTGTTATGTTTTATGTGAATATTTTTTCAAGTAGGGAACCCAATCTTAATAATAACTGTTTTTGAAATTCACTACCTGTCGGTTCCACATAAGAAAGATCTAGGAGTTATTGTTTTCTCATGCACAACGAAAGTCTTTTGATATTGAAAACCTATGTCCTGTTGGGATCTGTCTTCCTAGTTTCTTTGGAACACTTATTTGCATTTCGGGTTTGTTTCTGTTTGTTATCTTATGGGATGAAACCTTAACATGTGAGTTGACTTCATTCAGGAATTTCTTTACATAGGTATCATGATTTGCATTAAAGACACATTTCTGACATGTCAAGCAAACAAAATGTTTAGTGTCAAAAAATTTTCTAGAATTCTAGAGTGTTTGCTATGGGCACAGTCTCTTTGTCGTGACGTAAACTACTCTTAGATGCAGGCAAATTCTAGGATCTTTTGGTCTTTGTTCCTAGTTTGTTTGCAATCATTAGTTGTGCTTTGTGATCTAGCAGAAGGCATCATACTAGGTCTTGAATTCCTACCGCGTTCTTGTGTCTTTTTCTTAGCTTCCTTTAGATAGTGATTACGAAACCATGTTATTTGACTACAATCTTGCATGTTCTATGAACTTATTTCCTAGATTCGCTAGATGCAATCGCGTGATGAGGTTTTACAACAGCATATTCTCTTTCCTTAAGCAAATAATATGTAGTGACTCGTTAAGACAAATCATTATTGACATCAATTTGTGAGGCAAACCGTGGTTTTGAAATTCTAGGTCGTTCAGACTTAAACGTAGTCGAGTTTGTATATCAACATGATGGTTTCTGTGTGTTGTAAAAACGGATTTCCCTAAGGATTGATGATTTTGCAACTTAGTATTCACACTATTTTACTGTTAATTTTCTTACTCATTTTTAATGTGCAATTGCAAATTCTTTTTCCTGAAGTTGAGCTTTGAACTTAGCATTTTGAGCAATCAAATAAGTTGTGTGTTTATAGTCTTAGCTCTCGTTGTTTTGATAGAATCATACAGTTCTTTGTAATGCTTTTTTAAAGTCTCATTTTCCTTAAGTAATTTAGCCACTTTACGTTCCAATTGGATGTTTATTGTTTCAATTACATCTATGTCATGTTTAATCTTGGCTTCATTACTTTTTACTTTTGAAAATTAACCATGTTGCCCTTCTTTTAAAACTTAATTTTGATAGTTAAGTTCAAGATTAACACAATGTGCTTCCATTCTTAAAAAATCTTTTTGAAATTGGGCAACGGTCTTTTTAAGAAAATATTTTCAGTTTCGAGGATTGATTTGGAGAGTTAGATGTTCTGGTTATCAGTTAATTTAGCAGGCAAAGGACATGTGTCATGACATTGTTCAGCATTTTGGTCAACGTCTCCTTCATTATTCAATTCAGGTTGCTCAGTATGCTATTGTCCTGTAGCAAAGACATTGATTTCAACAGTCGTTTGTACCTCAGCCATTAGCTTTTCATCATATATGGGTTTGATATCAGCATGTACATCATTCCCTGATCTACTGCTTGTATCCTGCTCTTTTGATTCTGTCCTACTGCTTTCTGTGTTAACAAAACTAGCATCCAATGCTTTACTCGAACCAACATTTTCCTTTGTTGTCAGCATCTGTCTTTCATTCACCCTGGTGTCATAGTCTTGTTTATGATGTGCTTTTTCATCAATTGACTTCATAACAGATTCCATATGTTGGATCAGTGTATCACAGAATTTTTGAATCTCAAGTTCAGTGTATTGTCAAAAGTAGTTGCATGTCATTACAACATATTCATCATCCAAATAAATATGTGACTTGATGAACATCTGAAACTATGTCTCGAGTACTTTAAAAGCAGCCATGGATCCAATCTCTTGAAATTCTTCTTTGTCAAGTTGCTTTTCTAGTTGATCCATGTGTAGGAACATTTTACCTGTGAAAGTCTCTACATCTTGACCAAAGAGTGTTGCAAATGCACGTTTGAATCCAGACTAAGTTTCGAGTTCCTTTTCGTGTTGTTTGAAGGAAGCTTGAGGTAGTGAATGAATTGTCCGAAAAGATACCATGCAACTTTCTTTTGCTTTGTCTTGAATTTGTTGCATTTGTTGTTCTTCTGAATTCGAACACGAAGATAAAGTATCTTTCATTTCCATTGTACCGTGAATTGTGAAGTGAAAATGATTTGTAGGATCTTAAGCAGTTAAAGTGATTGTTGTTGTGGATTGATATCAATTAACGTTCACGGGATTTTACAAATCTATGATTTAAACCGAGAAAAGAAATGAAATCTTTCGCTGGATTTTACAAAATCAAGAAGAAACCATAAACAATAATTAATTGAGGTTGAAATCGTTGTTGTTGATGAAGTACTTGAGCTTTTGTTTTACATTTGATGAGCGAAAACGACGAACGGTGCACAAACTTTCAACTTAAAATGATTAACGGTTGATCAAAACTCAACTAAGGACAAACGGTGCAATCACGATTTACTTTTGAGGACTAACGGGCTGTTTATGAGAACTAAGTACTAACGGTGTAAAGTAGTTTCAATAATGAGGGTTAATGAACAAAGTAAGGATGAATGGTGAATTTATCTTAGATTCCAGGGGCTGAATTTGCAAAATTCCAATTTTAATTAATAAAACACGTTTTCCCTCCAAATAGTATCTTCCCTGTTTCAAATTTTCATATAAGTAACGAGTGGTTTTTAACTTCTTGCGGGATTAAATCTTTATCGTCGATAGAAAATTTTAAAAATTTTTTTAACACGATGATCTACCGAATAACGTGATCGAAGGATAGAATAGGTTAGAAGGAACTCGCGAGCAACCAAAGCACGAAGCCGAAAAAACCTAAAATTACACGGAAACGACACGTTTAACCATGTTAGCTTATGTCTAAATCATTTTCGAGTTGTATAAATCGTCCTAGTCACTACGTATAACTCGCTTGATGCTTGGAACGGTATAACTCGCCTAAGCAAAACGTATAACTTGCCATCACTCAAACGTGTATAGTTCACCTGACCTCAAACATGTATAGTTCGCCTAACCTCAAACATGTATAGTTCGCCTACACTCAAGCATGTATTATTCGCCTATCTTTGTACTATAACTCGCCTGAACACAGCCGTATACTTCGCCTAGCTTAATTGTATACTTCGCCCTTCGTTGCTCACGTATACTTGCATGTTTTGTTCACAATGTATAACTCGCCTATGATGTGGCATTGTGCACCCTATGCTCTTATGTATAAATCGCCTGTGTCTTGTATGAATTCTATCTGATCAAATGTGTACATCCGGGACTTAGTTGACTTTGATGTTACCATGTCAACTTCCAGGGGGAAGTAGTGTAGACTACTTTACTAAGTATGGTTTGTGAAGTATTCTGCATACGTGAGAAGAATTGTTGTTAATTCCTTGCATGTACCCCCGAACAAATATTCACCAAGACCTAGTGATAAGAAGCAGTAGTATTTGATGTGGTTTTCTACTTCTACAAAATTCCGCTGTGCACGTAAATGTCAAACATAAGTTTTTTCTAGCTACATCAAAGTTTCAGAATCTGCTCAAGATAAGGATGTTGGTTTGGGGGGAAGCTGATTCATAAACTTCGCCAAAAAGGAGCTATGAAGAAAGATTTTCAAGAATTTACTGCATGGAATTGGGGGGAAGTTCAATCCCAACTCATGCATATATAACTGGTTTCCTGTAAAGTAAAAGACACTGAAGATCCAAGCTGGAGTACAAGTATCAAGACTAGAGTCAAAGACGTCATCTTCAACATAGGAAAGAGCCTTGGATGTCATTTTATCTGTGTATTTTGTCTTGATAGGAAATTGTAAGTATTCCGTATGTCCACATATGGGGGAAGATTGTTAGCCTTAAAATATGAGGACTTATACGGAATTACATTAGTTCATAAATAGCCAAACACGCAGGAACTAGATTAGACTATTAAGGATAGTTTAGTTGTGTTTGGACAATAAATACCCCCTTTATACTTCCATGGAGGGGTGAGGATTCATTTTGTAATATCTCATAAAGTGTGTGTGTTTTTCTCTAGCTTAACAAATACCACATTCTTTTCGCCTTTCTCTCTCTAAACAATATGGCTAAGTATTTGTTTAATCCTCCCCGACCTCCGGATCATCTTTGTTAGCTAGTGTTTCTTATTATAACAATTGGCATCAGAGCTGCAGGGGTGTTTTGTATTCGTGTTTGTTGTCTCATTTTTATCAGTTTATTTAAGCTTATTTTTTAGCTTATTTCGAGTCTTTTCTTTTAAAAAAAACCACGGCTAAAACTCTTTTTTTGGTGAAAGTTGTTTGTTGTTGTGGGCTCTTGCTTATAACCATTTATTTTCTGCTTATTTTTTTTATCTTATTCTAAGGTACTATTCACAGGTTACAGCTTATTTTTGAGCTTATTTGATTTTTAGGTAAATGGTGTATTTTGTTCTTGTCCAACTTTTTTACAGCTTATTTCGTCCTTTAAAGCTTTTCAGATGGTGGGCTTATTAAGTTTGCTTTGAGTTTCTTGCTTATCATAAGCAACTTATTCTGTCCTATAATTTTTCTGGGCTTATTTGGGTTTTCAAGAAACTGATATGAACAAGATAACAAGAAGATGTCACAGATCCATTATTCTAGCCAAAAGGGCAGTTTTTTTTATGGACTACAAAAAGGACAGGCGAGTTATACACTCACCTTTGGACGAGTTATACATGTAACAATAGGCAAGTTATACGTGTATATGGGGCGAGTTATACGGGGCAAGCTATACACAAGTTAGGCGATGTATACAACTGCCTAGGCGAGTTATACAACTTGCCTAGGCGAGCTATAATAATTCCCATACAAATCTCGGGTCAACGACTGAGTCAAGGTCAAAATAATAGATGACAGATCTAAAAGACATTGACTCGATCCCAATCACTCCAAACACATTTCAACAATCCATCTTAGTCTCTCTTCAAAGCCAAAAATGACTCGAAACACAATTGAAACAACGATCTCAGAATTGGTTATATTGCGTGTTTAGCAATTAAATTACCAAGTCTTATGAAGATAAATCACACGAAACATCATAATCATCATCGATCCATGTAGGTTATAAAACCCAAGTGTTATACGAAACTAAAGATAATCTTATAACAAATCTGTTATAAGCTAATCTTTCTTTTGAATAGAACACAAGACATTCACAAGACAAAAATACCTACCCGATATCATTTGTATGATCTTGAAAGTAGTTTCAATAGATGTTGCGTCCTTATGACATGAAGTTATGAAGGATGACGTGTGCGCTGGGAAGATTGGACAGGAATGGTGCTAAGATCGATTCTTGTGTTTAGATGATTAGTGATGATGGTCTTTTGTCACTCTTTGTGGGTATGAATCGGCTTAAAAACATCATCAAAGAGATGGAAGAGATGGAAGTTAGATCTCTTTTTTGGATAGATGAAAGAAGTGACTACGTATTTTTTTATTAGGGTTAAGTGGAGAAAAATTAGGGGATGTGATATTATATATCAAATCTCAAAATCGGGTTATATTTTTTAGATGTGGGCCGAGACTTATCAAAAAGATTGTGGCTTTGGCTTTAACTACGCAACTAGGCAAGATTGTGGCAGCTGGTATAGCTTAAGTTAAGTTGGGCTGGGTGTGTTAACTAAATGACGTGGGTCCGCCCCCAGGGGTCATAGGGATTAGGATGGGATATTTTTTTTTGTGGGCCTAAAAATACTTTAACCAATATTATACACAAATTTTGGTATAACTTGGTTAAATGAACATCATTTTTAGATTAAGCCGGGAATAATATGCTATCATGACAGTTTTGAACTAGGACAATGTTTATTCGTTAACGTACATTCTCAAAAATAACATTTGCACTAGTTTAACGACAAACAACGATACATACATTAAAATGATCCGAATAAGATTCACTAAAATGACAAACGGCTAAAGATTCGGATTACGATGACAAGTGATCACGAAGTTAATTTCGTATCCCTTATTTGACATTGAAGTGAGTTTCACGAAGACGTCTACTCATTTCATCATCGAGACTTCCTTTTATTTTCTATCCCTTTTCTTTAAACCCAATCTATCGATTGATGACTTGCTTGAACGTACAACGGTTATGATTGTTTTTTTTTTTTTTTTTTTTTTTTTAAGACTTAAATTATCTAGTTCCAGAGTCAGGGGTGGTTGGTTGAAGGACATGGTTTGCTATCACTTAAAGGAGTTTCATTGTAGTAATCAGTGTCACACGTAAATGCGATATGGATAATTTCAAGAGGTGTTGTACTTCTTTTACTTTTCTGTTGAGTATAGAGCTACTTATAGATTTAATCTTTATCGTTCTTCAATCAACACAGTGTTTTACAAGGATTAGTAACAATTTTAGGGATTCTACTTCATTTTTAAGTTTGGTATTATCGGGTTTACTTCACTATGTGGTCACAGCAATAGCCGACAGATTTCAAAGTTGGTAAGTTAGCTAGAGAGTTTAAAGGTTGAGATGTAACCAGCAATTCTTACAGGATAATTAAAGCTACAAAACATCATGGATACTTCTAGTCTAAGCAAAATCCTTAAAAGTTCTCAATGCTTTATACTTTCAGATTGATGCTTAAGACAAGAACTTCTCGAGTATATGGACGTACACGACAATGATGCTTCCGAGAGTTCGCAACCATCATGGGGGAAAATGTGTACATCCGGGACTTAGTTGACTTTGATGTTACCATGTCAACTTTTAAGGGGAAGTAGCACTACTTTACTAAGTATGGTTTGTGAAGTATTCTGCATACGTGAGAAGAATTGTTGCTGATTCCTTGCATGTACCCCTGAACAAATATTCACCAAGACCTAATGACAAGCAGCAGTAGTATTTGATGTGGTTTTCTACTTCTACAAAATTCTGCTGTGCATGTAGATGTCAAACAGAAGTTTTTTCTAGCTACATCAAAGTTTTAGAATCTGCTCAAGATAGGGATGTTGGTTTGGGGGGAAGCTGATTCAAAAACTTCTCCAAAAAGGAGTCTATGAAGAAAGCTTTTCAAGACATGCTGCATGAATTAGGGGGAAGTTAATCTAACTCATGCATACTACAATGGTTCATGTACAATTAAAGACAATGAAGATCCAAGCTGGAGTACAAGTATCAAGACTAGAAGACAAAGACGTCATCTTCAACATTAGAAACGCCTTGGATGTCATTTTATCATGTTGTATTTGTACTTGATAGGAACATTGTAATTAATTCCGTATGTCCACATATTGGGGGAAGATTGTTAGCCTTAAAATATGAGGACTTATACAGAATTACATTAGTTCGTAAATAGCCAAACATGCAGGGACTAGATTAGACTATTAAGGATAGTTTAGTTGTATTTGGACTATAAATACCCCCTCTATACTTCCATGGAGGGGTGAGGATTCATTTTGTAATATCTCATAAAGTGTGTGTTCTTTCTCTCTCTAAACCACATACACATCTTTTCCTTTTTCTCTCTAAATAATATGGCTAAGTATTTGTTTAATCCTCCCCGACCTCCGAATTATCTTTGTTAGCTAGTGTTTCTTTTTATAACATATTCTAAGTAGTTAATGCTGCTTGTGCTTAGTTAGTGCTACTAGTACAAAGTTACAACTACTGAAAGGTTACAACTGCTCAAGGATTAAGACTGCTAAAAAGATAAAGATTGATCGGAGATCAAGAATACTTACGTGATAAGTATGAGTTATCTATAGAAAGGATCTTAGTGAATATTCTAAATTTTTGTAATATATTGTAAATCAACTAGGACTCCTTGGTGTATAAAAGGAGGTCCTAGGGCATAAAGATAGATATCATCTTTCATTGTTCTGTCAATCTATTTGTAGCTTCAAGGTTTTGTAAACCCTAACACTATTAAGAGTGTTCGTATTATATTGAGGCTGAAAGTTTGGTAAACTATTTGTTATTTATCTTATTCATTATTGTTTCATTGAAATTCTTTTTAGTATCATTGACTAGATTCCGCATAGTCTTTGATATTCACAATCAATGTTTCTATCATAGTTGTTTTGGATTTATTCAATACAACTTAGCCTTATACAAGCTAAGCAAGATCTATTCTATTAGGATCAACATAAACTAACTGAGTTAACGAATGATACCAAAAACTAAACGATTACAAGAGTATAGAGATTACAAGTTGTTTCCTATGGAATTGATTACGTTGTAAGACCTCTTCTGCTCTTCTTCTCCTCTGAAAATCAACTTTAATGGTTTAGGTATCGAAAATATGATTTAGCACCCTTAAAACTCATTTTTGAGTTTTCTATTTATAAGGTCTGGAAAAAGGTCAATACGGCATATCAAAAGGCTTCGATACGGCGTATTGGGGGTTTCTTGGAGTAGGGACCATGTTCGATATCTTCCAGAATATTTTATTTCTATAGCTTGAATACGGCGTATTAATCTTCTCTGGATACGGCGTATTGATCTTGTTTACTTCGTGGTCTTTTGTGAAGTGCAAGCACAGATATGCCGTATCTTCCTAGATAGATACGGCGTATTGGTTGTCAGAACAGTAATCTTAATATTTCTTCGTTTAAGCTCCAGAATGCGTGTCTTTTTGCTAATCTTCACCAAGTACTCCATAATTACTGCAAATACAAACGATTAAGTAACAATTCTTTGTAATAATTATACAAAATGGGTTATTTACATAGGATAAATGATGCTATAAAAGTGACGTAATTTGATGTCATCAAATATCCCCCCACTTGAATCATACTTGTCCTTAAGTAGCCTTTAAAAGTTTATGAAAATGTATCCCTAAGGATTTTTCCGTTAAACATTTATTTGATCTATTACAAGTACACAACCAAACACCTCACGAAATAGGAAGATGAAAACACTCAAATCATTCAACTAATCTATGTGGTAACATGTAACTAATTTGCTCAATTGCTCGGTCGTGACGAGTATTCTATCATAGGCTTGGCAAGGATACACATATCCACCACTAGAGCTAAGGAGTAACAAGTTTATAAAGGTCAAATGGGTTTTTATTATAAGGCTTAGGGTTGATCATTCTACAATCTTTCACCAAAAGTACCACACCAACAAGGAAGCTGAAGCACACATACATGGCCGTAACGACAGAATAGACATGTGTGTTCGATCACATCCTCATTCGAATTTAACCAAGGGTTAGGATGAAGAATGATATAGGGTATGGATCTTTTAACTTTCACCAATAGTAATAAACCAACAAGGTAGCTGAATCATGCATACATGGCCGTAACGACGAAATAGACATGCATGTTCGATCACATCCTCATTCGCGTAAAACCCATGGTTAATGATTAGGAAAGGAAAATAAATTATTGTTAAATAAAAATTACAAAACAAATAGACTAAGTCCAAAATACAAGTTGCTAGACACTTTTTCTTGACCGTTTATCATGAAAAAGACACAACTATTTACAGACGTCTTGATCATAGATCAAAAACAACAACCTAAGTTGCCGTTCCCGTAACGGTCAACTTCCCAATCATCCCATACTTTACATACTTTTACAAGACAAGAGGCGATATCCACCACTTTATACAAAACTTTACATCGTTGATTTATAAGACGTATCAACAAATAATCGATCCTTCATATAATTCCTTCGGTTTGAGCTTTTGCGAAACGATTATCTTCAAACTTTCCTCCTGTTTTTTGTTGCGATTTTTCTAATTTTTTCGCTTTTTTCATGCTAACTACGAAACTCGGTGTAATTTCACCATCTTCACGATCATAATAACTTTCGGATAATTCCTTTGATAACTCTTCATTCTTCGGACGTACCAATAATTTTGTTGGTAGTAAAAATACATGAGTTTTGACTACTTTATACATTCCCATTTGCAATGTACAAATTTCTTCCAAACCGTACCAAAGATAGAAAATTGACACAAGACTCGGGAAATACATATTTTACACTTTAAGCAACTAGCAACTGATAAATGGACTTAATCTAACAGGGTAGGCTAATGTGTAAAGGTGTAACAAAATAAACAGTTGGTGTTATTCCTAAAGGATTGGCTCTAAAGGTTTTTCTAGGGGTATCTTACTCTTAAGATGAGAGCAAACAAAGGGTTTATATGAAGATTTAACTAACCAGTGCAGTTAGTTAATAAAACAACATATAAAGGCTTTTTGGGTGTAATCCTAGAAATTTACTAATTTAGACAAGTTACTCCATCTAAATCCATAGTACTCATTATTGTGGTCTCGAATAGAAATACCAAGCCAAGTTCTAAAGTCTACAACATCACCGGCACACTCATATTTTGTGGAATTTGGGTAAACATTTGGAAACAGATAAGGTTAAATCCTCACAATAACTAATAAGGGTTATTGTGTGCGGGTTATGTAACAAGTAATTTCACAAAAGTATGCTTGAATTTTTTTTAGATTTGACATAATTTAAGCATTTTAGTGAAAAATATGACAAGTATACATTCTAATTCCCATCCCCCCACTTGAATTATACAACGTCCTCATTGTATAGATAAAACATTAAAAATTGGAAAAAGAATTAGAATGAGAAACTCCCCTGATATTTTGCTCGGTAGATTCTCCAAGTTAGTTTGTGAGCAAGGATGTGTTGAACAACCGTCTTGAGATTTCAAGACTCCAACACTTCAAGATTTCCATATTGTAGATACTTCACCAACATTGTCGACTTCTTTGCAGCGAGGTCCTGTGCAAAATATAGGAAAAACATGCAAAATCCTATCTCGGGTATCTACGGTTAATTAAATAAGCTAAATAAACTGTACAGGAGACCAATATGCTGTATCCATAAACTGGAATACACCGTATTGAGAAACCTGTAAAACTATCTAAATACGGGTCAGACTGTTGAATACGCCGTATCATGTACATGAATACGCCGTATTGATAGAACCGACAATAATGTTTAAAGTGCATAAAAATAAAGGACTGATAACGTCCAGACATTCAATACGTCGTATGGTATGGAGAGGATACGCCGTATTGATGTCTGGGAAGACAGACTCGATAAAAATAAATAACAATTCGGGTTGTC
Source organism: Tanacetum coccineum (assembly GCA_026074375.1). Lineage (NCBI taxonomy): Eukaryota > Viridiplantae > Streptophyta > Magnoliopsida > Asterales > Asteraceae > Tanacetum > Tanacetum coccineum. Next base: position 23,280 of record BQNB010094425.1, read on the forward strand.
TCCCGGGAAGCACTTTTCTTTCAGCTAGTCTTTAAGTTAGACTTTTTCCTTCCAGCTTTCTTCACACCATCTCATGCACGCTTATGTGCCCGCGTGTGAGCCATTCTTCCATCTTCGCATCTCGGACATATTCGGGTCCTAAGTTCAAGACCCCCTTGTAGAAACTCTTGAGCTTTTGGTACGAGTGCGAGATCCCATTCATCTTATCTTCTTCACTCACCTTTAGTAATGGCGGGATCTTGTTGCATTGTTCATTAGTGTGGCGTTTAAACCTCAGATGTGACCGCACCATTTGGTAAGTAACTTCTTCATTACCATTGTAAATGGTAATCATTCCTTCAAACCGTCTTGCATTAATCCCAACTTCTCTCAAAAACCGCTCTTAATTTTGATAGGGTGCTAGGTTCCGTAATCTACCAACGAGCTATATTGCTGAACTTACTGCTAGGTTTGATTCTATCATGCATAAACAAGTCAAAACATCATATCTATATATATATATATATATACATAAAAATATGGGAACCTGTTTAAAGTTAGATACATCATGACATGAATAATAAATATACAAAATATAGAAACAAAAAGATAAGGAGTAAAGAGATCACGGGTCTGGCTGCTGCTCGTCCTGCTAGGCTGTGCAGGTGCTGGCACCATCGGTCCTCTGTCTTACCCTACGTCTCTCATACGGTAAATAGGTCTCATAATATCGTACGTAGGCAGCTCCAGTGGAGTCTAATAGTTGTGATATGCCTCCAGCTGCCCATACGGTGAATCTGGAGAGGTCTCTAGCCATCGCATCCATCACCTCACGCTGCTCTCCTAATGCCCCTCGGATCTCATGCACCTCCTCCTCTACTCTCGCTAATATTTGAGCCATAGTCCGAGCTGGTCCAGCTGCAGGTGGTGGCTGAGGTGCTTGTGCCGGTTTCGGAACAACCTGACCACCCTCATCAACCGATAGAGCACCCTTAGCGATATTAGGGGCACCAGCCGCAACATCAGGCTGCCTCTTTGGTCCCAGGGTTACCTAAGCCCAAGTATCATCAATCTCCTCACAGATCTGAAGCCTCACCAACTCAGTCATATCAATAACAGGGAGCTTTCGTACAATCATAGTCAATCCCTGGAGTCTCTCCTCAGTGAGTAATCTAAAATGCTCAGCCAGACGATCCACAAACTGACCCCCAGATATCATCGCCCCGCGCTTCTTCCACGAAGCAAACAACCTTAAGTACCTAGCCAAAATATAAGGGATGTTGACAGAGCCAACATCCATCCCTCTTAGATAAAACAAATCAGTCACGGTCACCTTCTCAAGTGCCTGACTCCTCCCAGCAATACTGCACGCAATCAGCCTATGACACAGCCTAAGTATCGGATCCCTGATAGAAGTATAAGACAGGGCTATGCCAAGAAAATCTCCAGCAGACGAAATTCCAATCCAGTAAGCACTCAAATCCCCCTTGTCGGGGACCTGTCTCGCACTCTCGGCCTAGTATGCACCGAATCCAACCGACTCAATCTCCTCAGCAGTATGTAGGCCCATATCCAAAATAAACTCTCTCCAGCTCATGCGTCGCCTAACTCCACCTAACTGAAACTGTAAAGCCCTACCTGTATCTAGATCAAGTATCGCCTCTCCAAACCTAAATGTACTAAAGAACTCCAGAATAAGCTCGTGTACTAATGGGCCTCTAATATCAAATAGTCACCTCCAAGCTCGGCTAGTAAACATACTCTGTCCCTGAGCATCCATGTGCTCTATCAACATCCTACCGCTCAACCTCTCAGCCATCAAATCAAGTAATCCCCCAAAGTCAAAAACCTAAACCCATTGTATCTCTTTACCGTATATCCTACCCAATCTCTCCTCAAAATCTATGATATCAGCATCAATGTACTGTAATCCCTCAAACCTAAGATACGGATGCCTCTGATCCCTAGGTGGAAGAGCCATATCTACAAAATCAACGAGATCAGTACAAAGATTATAAATTTTAAACATTCTGTTCAGAGGGTGGATACGGCGTATTCATAAATGGATACGCCGTATGGAGATTCGTTTAATCAATACGCCATATGGAGATCAGTCAATACGACTTATGGACTCTAAAATGCAGGATCTTAATCTGATCAATACGCCGTATTCATTTTGTTGAATACGTCGTATCGACGTTTTAAAAGTAGGGTAAATTGAGTCAATACGCCGTATCTATGTTAGTGGATACGCCGTATTGCTCTGCAGTTTAAAAACGAAAAGGGGTTTCCAATCCTACCCATTTTGACCCATTACACCAAAATAATGATACTCGTTATAATTCTAAGAGAGTAAAGGGGAACCTAAACAAAGGGTTCTGATGGCATAACATCTAATCCTGAAAACCAAACCCTAACCTTAATCGAAATAAAAAACGAAATGGAAATAGGGATGAATTCGGGTTCCTTACCTTGTGGTGATGAATCGAGAGAGATATAAACATAGTTGGATTCTCCAAGAATTTTTCGCGGTTAAAATTTTTGTGTGAGAGTGAAAAGTGTGTGTAAAAAGCTCAATCCGGCGTATCGGTTGGGCTTTTATAACCAAACTCGATACGCCATATTTGTGTTTGTCTAATACGCCGTATTTGGCAAATTTTGTTGACTTGGTCAACTTAAGTTAAAACATTGGATATGCCGTATAGGTGTTTACCTAATACGTCGTATCCATTCTTGGAGACCAATTTTCCTAATTTAAACAAAGTAAAGAAAACGTACCTTGGCCTCCGCAACATTCTTGTGTAAACACCATCCTTATAATACCGTTTAGGGTCGAACGGAATGCCAAACGGCACATATAAATTC
>BQNB010094426.1:0-26123 GCA_026074375.1 Tanacetum coccineum
TATTTTCTAAAATATCTAAATATATATATAGATATTTTCATATGAAAATATCTAGTTTTTATTTTTCTAAAAATATATTTTTTCTTTTCTCTCTCAACTCTCTCTCTACTCTCTCTCTATTTCGTCTCTCTCTCTCTCTTCTTTTTTCTTGATTTCGTGGTTCGGGTTATGAAGTGGAAGTATTAAACGGGTTCCTACATACTCCTCTTCAGACTATAGAGGGGGTTGCTTCGGATGCTTCTAGGGGTGAGAATGTGGTTTCCCCTACCCGAGCTCAGGGGGATAACTTGCTTGAGATTCCTCCGCATGATTCTGCTAATACCACCACCCACCCTTGTGAAGAGCATCATGATGAACACTCCGGGGTTGTTGGTACTGGAGATGGTAATTTTGACGATGATGTGGACGAAGAGGTTAACCTTGAGGGACCGGAGAGGCATGTTAACGACACCACGGAGCGGGTTGTTCTTGGAGCTGAGTCAATCCCTCCTACTGCAACCCGTCCGGATACTGGGAAGTCCGTTGCTCAAGAGGAGACTCCTATGCCTGATCCCCTTTTGAGAGGTTTGTCTTTCCCTTTCCTCTTCATTCTCTTATGTGTTATTTTTTTTTTTTTTTTTTAATAGGCGGTGTTCCACAGGTATTGCTGCCGATGGGGCTGGGTCTTCTTTGCCTCCGTCTCTTTTTGTTCCGACTTGGGGAATCCATCAAAGGAGCCGAGTGACCACTCCGGAGGAGTGTCGTGATTTAATGGCTAACCTTACTCCTCCTGGCGTTCAAGAGGAGATGCATCTTCTGGATAATAACATTGTTTTGGATAGAGCCTGGTTTACCTTGGCCCGTGGTGCCATGGCACAGGCCCATGCTCTCCGTCAGTTTGAGTCACTTTATGACACCCACCATGCTTTGAAAGAGGATCTTGAGACTACGCGGAGTCATCTTGTTCGGACTCGAGAGGACTTTGATATCGTCCAGAACTTCTACAACACTTTGTCCGAGAGGCATAGGAAACTCCGTGAGGAGCATGCCCAATGTTCTGAGCATCTTGCTGTTGTTCAAGCTGAAAAGGATGGTTTAATGGCTACCAATGCTGAACAGGACCTTCGGATCAAGGAGTTGGAGCAACAATTAAAAAGTGCCGATGAGGCCCATTCTTCTGTTGTGAAAAACCTGGAAGATCAACTTGCCCAAAAAGACTCCGCATTGGTTTATGCTGAAAGGGTTTCTAGTGATAGACTTTCGGAAAATGAGGAGCTCCGGACCCAACTTGCTTTTGCCAAAAGGGAGAAGACTGACGCTATTAAGAAGCTCCTTCCCACTGTGGTGGGACGTCTCCTACAGAGCCACGAATATAAACAGTCTCTCTCTGTTCCTTTCAACTATGCACTTCAGACTGGATGGGGACAAGGTCTGGCTGAGGCGAGGTCCGAAGGGGAGCTTCGTGAGATTATGATGAGGATGAACGGGTTTGATGCTTATTCTGATAAGAAGATGAATGCTGAGTACGAGAGGTTGTTCTCCAAGACTTACTCGTATGTGGATCGTATCTCTCACCTTTCCGAGAAGTCGGTGCAAGATCTCCTAAAACTTCATCCTGCCCCTCCTCCAAAGGATGCTCCCAAGGCTGGTTCTGGGGGTATTGCTTTTGCCCCCAAACTTGTTAGAGCCGCGGAGGTGGCCGGTTCGAAAGATACAGCCTCTCGAGAGATTTCGAAGTCCAAGACTGGTCCCTCTCTTCAAAACCCTGATCGTGCTTCCGGAGGTTCCCAAGCTCTTCCGTCTGGGAAGACTTAGTTTTTGTAGTTTGTAATAGATAGGTCTTGTGTTGAACTCTGTAATTTTTGATCAAACGTCCCTTTTGGGGCCTGATACTTGTAACTTATTCTGGTGCCGTTGTAAATTAGCATGTCGTACTTGATTCTTCCCTTGCTCATCATTTCTATCCTGTGACTTGGTTGTGGGATTTATTGGTCCGGAGGGGCTGTGCCCTTTCTTATCAATTTTTACCCTGTCACTTGGTTATCTGTGGGATTTATTTGTCCGGAGGGGCTGTGCCCTTTCTTATCAATTTTTACCCTGTGACTTGGTTGTCTGTGGGATTTATTTGTCCGGAGGGGCTGTGCCCTTCCTTATCAATTTTTACCCTGTGACTTGGTTGTCTGTGGGATTTATTTGTCCGGAGGGGCTGTGCCCTTCCTTATCAATTTTTACCCTGTGACTTGGTTGTCTGTGGGATTTATTTGTCCAGAGGTCATAACAATCATTCATCGGAAAATTGCTCTCCTCATTGAAGTTTTGAGTACGAGCTATCACATTCATTAGTTAAATATAGCGTATACAGATACAGAACTCATAAAATAATAAAACTACGAGCTATCACATTCATTAGTTAAATATAGCGTATAGAGATACAGAACTCAAAAAATAATAAAACCTACAAATAGCATTTGTGTAAGTTGATCGCGTGCCAAGTCCGAGGAACTACCTTATCCTCCATCGTTTGCAATTTATAGGATCCATTTTTTAATGCTTCTGTAACCCTGTATGGGCCTTCTCACTTGGGACCCAGCTTCCCCTGATCCTCCACTCTGCTAGCCTCATTCCTGCGGTACACAAACTCTCCTGGCCTAAATCCCGCCGGACGTACTTTCTTGTTGTAGTACTGCTCCATTTTTGACTTGTATCTGGCTTCTCGTATAGCGGTCGCTTCCCTTCGTTCCTGCAGTAAGTCCAGGTTCAAGCGTTGCTCTTCTTCGTTGAACTCCTCCCTAATCATCAACGTTCGGTAGGACGGCATGCCTATTTCTGCCGGAATAACCGCTTCACTCCCGTAAGTTAGGCTGAAGGGGGTCTCGCCGTTGCTTTGCTTGATTGAGGTGCGGTGGGCCCATAGTACATTCGGCAATTCGTCTACCCATCCTGCTTTTTCCCTTCCTAACCTGGTTTTGATTCCTTCCATAAGGCTTCGGTTTGCCCCTTTCGACTAAACCGTTAGCATCTTGTTGGATGAGCTACCGCTAGTATTTCATCTGTTTGAATTCAAACTATTTCACCAACTCTTGAAGGGGTCGTTAATCAGTTGTGCCCATTGTCGTTGACAAATGATTCTTCCCGGAGGTACCTTATTGCATTGATGTTGGTCCATCACATAGCGGATTATTTCATTTGACCCTATCTTGCACCAGCGCTTTGCCTCTACCCACTTGCGTGAAGTAATCCGATGCGCACAAAACTACGAATTTTGCTTCCTCTCTGGCCGGAGTTAACGGACCATATATGGGTCCATTCCCATTCTGATAGAAAGGCCACGGGGCCATGATGGAAGTCATGAATGTTTTCGGGAGTCTTGGTATCGGTGAGTGAATCTGACACGAGTCACACTTATCTACCCTCGTTTTTTGCGTCTGGCTTGCAATGCCGGTGGGCCATATTGTACCTTGTCTTATTGCTTCCTTACTACTGATCTAGGACCCTACATGCATCCGCAAGATCCCATGTGAACTTCCGAATGACATAATTTGCCTGAAGAGGTCCTAAATCATCGCTCAAGCATAGGATTCAAAATATCCCTTTTTTGAATAGGACTCCAAACTCCATTGTGTAACTGGGCCTATCTTGGCGCGACAGGGTTGTGCTCGTTTTATCGTCGGGTACTTATGCCTTCCTCCAAGTATTTGATGATGGGAGTCATCCAGTTATCTCCCTCCTCTTCTACTATAGTCTGTACTTCTTGGACCTCCGTTGACCGTTCATTCAGGACCTCGACCAATATCTCCTTGGTAAGGTTGTGGAACGGCACGGTGGCTAGCTTGCTCAACACATCAGCCTTCTGATTACTTCCTCTTGGTATGTTTTCAATGGAGAAGGTCTGAAATTCAGAGATGTACTCTCTAGCTTTGGCTAGGTATTTGATCATTGAATCGTTGCTAGCTTCATATATCCCATTAATCTGACTGGCCACGAGCTTGGAGTCTACTTTGACCTCTATCCGTAGGACATTCATCATTCGCGCTATACGTAGCCCTGCTAGGAGAGCTTCATATTCTGCTTCGTTATTTGTGCTGGCAAATGTTAATCGGAGGGCATAAGCATATTCCACTCCGCTAGGTCCAGTTAAAATAAGACCGGCTCCTGAGCCTTTTGAACTGGCCGCCCCATCAGTGTAAAGGGTCCATGCCTCTGTGTCGTCTATCCCTGGAGAGACCTCCGGACTCTGGAAATACTCATCTTCCCTTTCCCCATCTGGAGCGTCAGAAAGGAAATCTGCTAGGACTTGACCCTTTACTGCATTCCGCGGTATGAAGGAGATTTTGTATGTCCCTATCTCTACTGCATATTTTGCCAGCTTCCCCGAAGCTTCTGTCCTACTGAGTATGTTTTTGATTGGCTGATCCGTGATGACCTTTACCGGATGAGCTTCAAAATATCTCCTTAGCCTTCTTGTCATGTTAACCAATGAAAGAGCTAGTTTTTCCAACGGGGAGTAGTTCCTTTCTGCCTCGTTTAGTGTTCTGCTCACGTATTGTACGGGACATTGCCTTCCATTCCGGTCTGTCAAGAGTACTGCGGAGACCGCCTCCCTAGACACTGCTAGGTATGCGTATAACGTTTCTTCCGGGAAAGGTGGTGTCAGCGATGGGAGCGACATGATCAGTCTCGGATGGTCATGATCAGTCTCTTCATCTGCTGAAATGCCTCCTCCGCCTCCGGGGTCCATCGGTATTCGTGCTTGTTCTCCTTTGTTATATTTTTGAGTGTATTGAAGAAAGGGAGGGCCCTTTCGGCTGATTTGGCCTAGGGGAAACGATTTTGAAGAAGGCTAGTTTCCGCTGGGGCTTTGCTTCTCTTTCCATGTTTTAGGGAGATTTGAGATCTGGATATATCTTTCGCCTGTTTTTAGGATATCGCGCGGATTCCCTCCGAAGTGGACCATGTACCCTAAAAATTTGCATTCCTCTACTCCCGATACGTACATTTTTGGGATTTAGCTTCATATTTATTGTCCTCAAGCTTTCAAATGTCTCTGCTATATCAGCCAAGAGACTTGTCTCTTCTTTACTTTTGATTACCATATCATCTACGTATGCTTCCAGGTTTCTTCCTATCTGGTTTTGGAAGGTCGAGTCTACCAGTCTTTGATAGGTGGCCCCTGCGTTCTTTAGACCGAACGGCATCTTCGTATAACAATACGTTCCTTGCTCCGTGTAGAAAGCTGTTTTTTCTTCGTCCTCTTTTGCCATTTGGATTTGATGATACCCTTTGTAGGCATCCAAGAAACACTTGTACTTGAAACCCATAACCGCTTCGACTTTGCAGTCTATGTTGGGTAAAGGATAATAATCCTTTGGGCATGCCGAGTTCAGGTTTTTGAAATCGATGCACATTCTCCAGGATCCGTCACACTTCTTGACTAAGACTGGGTTGGAGATATATGTCGGGTATTTGACCGGACGGACTATCCCTGCTTTGATCCATTCGGTTACTTCCTTGGTAACTGCCCCGCTTTTTTCTGGGGAGAAGGTTCTTCTCTTTTGACATACTGGATCGAGGGAAGGGTTTACATTGAGAGCATGCTCTATGACCTTTCGAGGGACCCCAGTCATGTCGGCAGGTTCCCAAGCGAACACCTCCATGTTGCCTTTCAGAAGCATTTTCAGTTGCTCCTTACAGCCCTTGGAGAGTCCTCCTCCAATGGTGACCATTTGGTCTGGAAAGCTGGGGTTGACAATTATCTGCTCGGTAACATCCACGCCCTCTTCTTCTTGGGGCGTTTCTTCCCTTATCATCTGTTTCTCTTCTCTGAGTCGGCATTCCGCAATTGTGATTGTTCGCTTCGATGCGATCAAATAGCTATATTTTTGGAGTTGGAAATTTGATCATTGAATGAATAGTTGACGGGATGGCATGTAGTATCTTCAGGCCTGGTCTCCCCAGTATTACATTGTATGGAGATGGTGCGCGGATGATTATGAATTTCATTGATGTCCTCCGGCTCAACCCTTCATTCCCGAAGCGTACTTCCAGGTCAATTTTTCCTAAGGGTTTCGCTACCTCCCCTGCGAAACCCACCAAATCCGTTCTAGTTTCCCTGAGTCCGGCCCTCACTTTCTCCGGAAGGTTCTCGAAGCAATGTTCGAACATGACCTCCACCGATGATCCTTCGTCCACATAGACCCGCCTTACGAGATATCCTTCAACCTTGCGTTCTTTTAACAGTGGCTCGTTGACGCATCATCCTGTCATAATGGCGGGGAAGAGATATGGGTGTTCATCAGGAATCCGTTTGCTTCGCGGTCCTTTCGTTACATCTTTTTAGAAGATGTGAACGTTGAGACCATGTTAATTACCTTTCTGTAACTGGAGGGTTTCTGTTTTGTCTCCTTTCCACCCTTTGCCTCAGGTCTTTCATCAAGTGATTCAGCTTTCCCGATTCCAAGGCGATTTCTAGTTGCTTTCTTAATTGGATATAGTCATTTGTGTGATGACCCTTATCCTGGTGATAATCACAATATTTGTCCGGGTCGCCCGTCCTTAACGGATTAGCCACAGGTCTTGGTGGTGGTAATTGCAGTTGCGTTTCTGTTGCCAGTATTTCTTTAGGGCATTTTGTCAAGGAATCTAATGAAAGTACCGGTACGGCTCTGTTTGTTTGCTCCCTTTGGGGGTATGGAGCTCTGTAATCTCTGTGTCTTCCTGTATTGAAGTTGTCTCTGACCTTGTAAGAATTTCTATAGTCGCCCTTTCGGAAATCTTTTCCCGGGCTGTTCCGACCATCTCGGTCGTCTCTTCTGGAAGCTGGAAAAGTCAGTCGTTGATGGATGTCTCGTGATCCTGCCGGAAAAGACAATCGACGATGGATGTCTCGTGATTCCCCTGGCGGCAATTCCGCAAGGGCGTATGCCTCCTCGGCCCTTACGAACTCATCTAAACGCTTCATCATTTCATTGACCGTCTTGGGCACATTACTAGCAAAACGCTTAGCTAACTCGGGGGACTTAACAGAGTCCATAAATGATGAAATCTTCATAACTTCTGGGACACCAATGATGAATCCTGTCTCCACAGTCCATCTTTCCTTGAATGCCGTTAGGGTTTCATTGGCCTTCCTCACTATCTTGGTGATTTCGTGAGGTTCTTTATAACACGCTTTCCTGGTCGAATATCTAGTGGTGAAAGCCTCTCTCAATCTCCACCATTCATCTATGCTATTGGGGGAAAGGCTCTCGAACCATCCCCTGGCTGATCCGTCCAGTGTTTGCTGAAACATTCGGCACCATACCGGCATGGGCCATTCCCCCGAGTTCGCAGCCCCCACAAAACGATTCAAATGGTCTGCTGGATCGGTGGACCCGTCGTATAATGCGATGTTGGTTGGCATGCTATATTCTGGACCGGAGAATTCGATTATTCTCCGCGTGAAGGGCGTCTTTAATGTTTCTTTGAAAGGCTTACTTAGATCTTCATCATCAATCTCCTTTCCCTTCACAATGCGATCTTCATTGGGGTCTTGGTCTTCTATCTCGAAGTTCAGCCGTATCGGGTTAGCTTTGTTTCGCTTGTTGTGATCTTTGATTATAGACTTCATGGCGGATATGTGCCCTTCGATTTGTTCTTTTGTTAGAGGGGGAGTTCCTTCTCGGTCGTCTTGACCCTCCGGAGCTCCACCTCTAGCGGGACTAGTCATTCTTGGTAGATAAGATCAGACGTCCCACGGATGGCGCCAATTTGTTTAAGTAATTTACCGTTCTAGAGGAAATAGGAGAGTTCCCACGCTTCTAGACGAGTAATCCACCTAAGTATCTGAAAGTAAGACAGAAAACCCGTTAGCTCGCCCCGGGTGTTGACCCAGGACCAAGCTCGGGCGTGAAAGTAAGTACTTTTGTAAGAGCCGAAGGGGCTATAAGTAAGTGCCGAAGGGGCTATAAGTAATAAATGTGTGTGTGGTGCAATTAATGCTGCCCTTGGGTTATTTATACTGCTGAAGTACTAGTTTGGAAATACTTCTTCTTGACCAACCTTGGGAATGAATGAGACCGACCTATGCCAAGCCTTTTTGCCTTGGGTGTCGGGTACTCCTTGAAGACAATCGCCCTCCTTAATCCCGGAAATGATGTAGCGAACGGGTACGTTGTTATTACCCAACAGTTTGAGAGTTGTCCCTCTTTAATCGAGTCCTAATGTTTTGTCTCCTTTGTTGTTTCCTCCCTATCAACCCACACAAAAAGAATGGCCATTTTTACTATTTTTTCAACCGGTCTAACCTACCCAATATAGGTATGAAATGGGTCAGCTAGTCAGATATCACCTTCAACGGGTTAGATACCACCCAAATACCAATGGTCAACAATATCAAATGGTTTCATCATCTGGCTTAGCACGATCGGAATTGCTCCAATAATTATCATATACTGATAGTAAATAGAAAACAATTCGGCTTCTTGACCGCCCTACAGAAATCAACGACAACAAATAGAGAACTAAAAAGTTATGCTAAAAAATATATAGGGACTTCAAAAGTCATTATGAATGTGTTGGTGCAACATTGACTATGATCTCCTTTATGATTTAACGATGACAAATAAACATTCGCAAAACGTAAAATCAAAACCGGTAGCTTAAATCCGCAAAACCGGATTTCACCATCTAGCGCGAAATTCGTTTTGCGGATTTAACAATAGTCGGCTTTTCTCTTACCCAACACATGTGGAAACTTCAATAAAGGTATGTACATGATAATTGAGCATTCGAAAACACTACAAATGAGGTTTAGACTTAAAGATGAGCAAAAACGAATCCTCCCATTTTTCTATAAAACGCTAACTCAAATCTTTTATAAAACGCCTCTAGCCAAGGCCGAGACTTCTTTCTAAACCTAGTATGATCATACTTTCAACACACCAACAAGCAAAAGTAATCATTTGACCTTAATCCGGATTTACGTTGTTCCTAATCACGTAACGGGTTTTACTCCCTTATTGGTCAAACTAAGTCAAAGGTCACTTTGTGTAAACGCATCCTTTCCTGTTATGGGATATGCTTTACTTAAGATGCAAAGCACTTATCTTATTTGCATCAAGATGATTAGTGGTTAAATCCATTGTTGATTATCATGGATTAAAGTCTAAATGACTAATTGAGTTTGTGGTATTTGGAAGTTAATCATACTTTTACTTTTCTCACTTCTTTACCCATACAAATGTTTTACAAACTTACATGTATTCCTCACACGTACAAGTCCACACTTCTTCTACACAATCCTTCTACCCATTCTTCTAAATCACTTGTTTACCCTTCTTACACAACAAGTGATTTCATATCTTCCACACACACTCCAAACATCTTCTTCCTAAACAATCCCATAATCGCATTTTCCAACTCTTTTCTCTTATTGGCAATGCGATTATTTACCCAAATCAATCCTTTGATTTCATCCTTATCTTCATCTTCATCTTCAAACCTTCATACACATAAACACCAAATAAACCTCAAATCTTATTCCCTTACATAATGCACTTCTCTTGTACTTGTTTTACTTCCATGTCTCCTACATTCCCAACCAATATATCCCATATTTTTTCAAAACATTCTCCATCACATATTCACTATTCACCTTCTTCTCCACATAATTCAAATTACACACACTCACACACACTCTCATCTTAACCCTTGATCAATCCATGTCACCAATCTAAGTTTACACACTATTCTCTCAACCATTGGATTGCTTCTCAAACAAACACAACAAACATACTTTTCTTCTACCCTTGATCAAGCCACCTCATCAATCCAAATTCCCTCATTCTTTTCTCAACCATTAAATTGAAGCCTCATCTCAAACAAACACAATCTTTCTCACAAACATTCACTTCTCACTCACACAACAAACACAACCTCCTTTCTACCCTTGATCTTGCCACTTAACCAAGTGTCATGTTCACATCTTTAGCTTCCATTTCAAACTAAGATCAAGATGATCCCTTCTATCACATCATGTTACTTTATGACAACTCACACACAACTCATCCTCTCTTATTCAACATGTGTGTTAATGTATTTGAAATTTAAATTTCAAATCATTCCCCCTTTCTCTCCAAGCAAAGAATATTCCAAGAATATTCTCTTGTATCCTAACTAGCAATTTTAAAACTTTAGTTGGATCCCAGCTATGCCAGTTAGACTTTGAGGAATACCCAAAATACCCTTTTCCGATAATTCTTTTCTCTTTTTCATTATCGGATAAGTAAAATGCTTTTAATACTTCACAAACGTTTTTATCAAATCGCTATTTGAGTTGGTTGACCTTGAGCATAAGAATGATTCAAAAGCCATAACGTGAAGTACAATTGGAGGTTTAACAAGTGCGAGTGCTTAAAACGCCAAGTCCCAAAGAAATCATCTTTGGGAATCTGGCGCGCGCCATGCACGAATTGTTTTTTAACAATTTTTGTTCCTTGGCCTATAAATACCCACCCTTAGCCTTTGTATTCCTCACCTCTTATAAACATTCTTTCCTCTCTTTTCCCTTCTTTAATCCTCTAAGTCTAAACATCAAATGTTCTTAATCTTCTCTTCTATCATCCATTGAAGAACACACATCTCCGCAAGATAGCCACACAAGTGCTTAATCCACACTTGTATGTTTTGTCGAGGGTCTTATTTCTTATACCTTTTCTTTAGAATCGAGTCTCTAGGCTAGGTTAGGACTTGGTTCAACTGTCTTTCATTTATCCAATTGAGTTGTAAGGGAAGTCTTGTATCCGTGGGATTAAGCCTAGATCATTGGGGATCTAGTTGGGGTTTGATAAGCTTCCAAGGGGAAGGGTTTTAGAGTTATAAGTTTAGTCAAATCACGGGTACTTAGGGGTGGATTCCGAGGGCGGAATACCCGATGACATCAAATAACGTCTATTTTATAGCATCATTTATTCCATATAATTAACCCATTTTGTATAATTATTGCAAAGAATTGTTACTTAATCATTTGTATTTAAGAATTGCAGTAATTATGGAGTACTTGGTGAAAGTTAACTAAAAGGCACGCATTCTGGAGCTCAAACGAAGATATTTGAAGATTACTGTTCTGATAACCAATACGCCATATCCATCAAGGAAGATACGGCGTATCTGTGTCTGCACTCACCAAAGACCACGAAGGAAACAAGATTCAATACGCCGTATCCAGGAATGACAATACGTCGTATTCAAGCCATATGGAAATAAAATATTCTAGAAGATATCAAACATGGTCCCTACTCTAAGAAACCCCCGATACGCCGTATCCAAGACTTTGGATACGCCGCATCAACCATATTCCAGACCCTAAAAATAGAAAACTCAAAAATAATTTTTAAGTGTGCTAAATCATATTCTCGATACCCAAACCATAAAAGTCGATTTTCAGAGGAGAAGAAGAGCATAATATATAATACCCTAAGTTTTCGTTATGTATATCTACGTATATTTGGATAGTATCCAATTTAATACGTTTACAATATAACACAATGAAATCAGTAGAAACAAAGCACACGCACACACACACACACACACACACACACACACACACACACATATATATATATATATATATATATATATATATATATATATATATATATATATATATATATATATATATATATATTAAGTAAAATAACTAATTGTTGTGGTCTGGTTTTGTGGGTCGTGACCAAGCGACTTGGAAAACAATTTAAGCCTATATAATAGCAATCAATAATTAAATAAATTAGTAAATATGGTAAATGAAATCATTTAAAAAATGGAAAGAGTTAATTAGAAACCGTCAGATAATCACGTCCAAAATTTCTAACTTATATGTGAAAATTTAAGAAACGTGATATATACTCAGTCAAGACTAAGACTAAGTCAAAACGCAAGTGATCAAGTCCCTTTATATTCATGATCTGTTTCTAAGATATATATAGACCTTTTAATTATTTTTGATATAAAAACTAAAATAAAAGATTATCCTTGTTATGTTCGTGAAATCACCATTTCTATCACGTCAACATGAAGCCCATGATTTCAGCCCATAATGGTGCTTTATACGAGCGACTCTCCTAACTGACCATTCACGGTTACAACATAAAACCCTAAACCCCCTTTGCCAATAAAAAAAAAAAATAAACCCGGTGACTCACCTTAAATCTTATTCAAGATCAGAGAACACAACAACAAAAATGAAAACAAAGAGAGGAAGTGGCACCCTAATGTTGATTCACACCAAAACACAAAATCTCTGACTACGTGTTTTATATTCGTCTTGTTCGGTCTTTTAGCTCGTGTTTATGGACACAATGCTTATTTTATGGGGTCGGACATCGTTCATTATGGTTAGATCGCCGCTCTATCGGGTGGTTTCGGTTTGTGTTCAGATCAAGGGTTCACGGTGGAGAAGAGCTAGAGTTGTGTTAGTGTTGTGTATCTTGTTCGTAATCGTTGAGTCAAGTTTTCGATCCGTTCTCTTGTTTCATTTATAAGGAATTCTTGCCGTTAGTACTTATACATATGCTACTTTTTAAGTCTTGTTGAATTGTTAGTCTCAGATTATATGATTAACATTACTAATAAAACCATAGTGTATATAATAGAAATAAACATTTCTGATCTAATTTACCAACAAAGATTTTTGTGTCTCGAAATAAATCGTTTTATCGTTTTACTCCTAGTCAAAGGTTTTTGGAAGTAACTAAAAAGCAATCGAAACCGATTATGCATAGATCTTAAGTAAGTTTCAAATGAAAAACAAAACTAAATTGAGCTAGAAAGAAATTGAGTTTCAATCATGCATATAAATTGACGTGTTTTAAACAGTGAAAGGGAATCATGAGTTTCTATATTGTTTTATTTAAGATCTGTGATACTCATGAATGAAATTAGAATTTGATTACGTAATATGGCCATGAAGTTAATAATAACTACTTTTATAGTTCTATTTAATCAAAAAGCTTGTAGATAGAGAAACCGTAGTTAAATAGGCTTCTAAATGCTAGTCCGTTCCCAGATTCATGTAGATTATTTGAAGCAGCATCAACTAAGCTTAAGCTGGTTATTATCATTGTGTGGTGTTGCTTATGGTAAGGATATATTCTCTTCTTTAAGCTTTAGTTGTTCGTAAGGATATTCTTTACATATTCTCTTTACTATTGAGATGATATACCACTTGTTTCGTTCGTTAAATTATTTGTACATATATTCTATCCTTTCTTTTAAGGATTCTCATGACTTTTGCTCCGTATCTATTTGCCTTGTTGAAATCCCTATTTATGTTTCTCATCTTATGATTCGTTATTTGTTGCAACCTTATTTGATAACTTCGTTGAGCCCTTTGAATTCGTTTGATACATGCTTCATTTGATATTGCGATGATATGAACTTATCCATTTTGTTTAGACATGATCTCTTTTTTGGACATAATATGTTTCGTTTCGATATGCTATATGAACCCTTTGTTTTGTTTCGATGCTCGAGTTAACTAGCCATGGAGGTACAATGGCCGCGTCATTAAGGCACCAATGACGTGACACTATCTGTGGCGGTGTGATCAGTCCACGGCGTTCCCTTTCGTTTTGTGTGCTGTATTATGCACTTGGTCATATATGATTTGATTTGTAGGGAGCGTATGGATGCATCCTAGGTACTTCGTTTAGTTTCGTTTTGGTGAATGGATCAGTGTGGTGCCAACACCCCATTTCATATTTTTTAGGGTACATCTGGAGTCTGCAGCTCCAATGTACAATTTGATATGATATGATATGATACGATGTATGTTGGATTATTTAGTCTAAGCGTGTGGCATGCTTTAGACTTTTGTTTCGAGCTCATAGGGCATTTCTATCTATTTCGTTTGGCTATCTATTTCATTTGGCTATCTGTTTCGTTTGCTATATGTTTCGTTTGGCTATCTGTTTCGTTTGGCTATCTGTTTCGTTTGGGTATCTGTTTTGTTTGGCTTCCTATTTCGTTTGGCTACCTATTTTCGTTTGGCCACCTATTTTGGCTGGCCACCTTTTTTGGTTGGATACTTATTTCATTCAGCTCTTATGATACATGAGACCCTTGTTACCCAGATTATGTTGATTTTATTTCGTTCACTTATGCATGCTTGATCTATATGCTTTGATTATATATGTTTTGTATATCTGTTCACTGAGTTTTTTAGCTCAGCCGCATTTTCTTTTCCTCGCGACAGGTAACCAAGGGAATTTAGGATACAAGTGAGCAATGCATAGGAGCTCATATTGGACCATATTCAGGGACTAGCATACCACCTCTACACTAGAAGTCGGGTTGTGGATCTGTTGCTATCATGAAGACCTTTATATTATAGACATTGTATCTCCTTAATGATTGGTGAAATATAGTCAACCCATTTTATTAGTAAAAGTCTTCCGCTTGCATATGTTTTGGTTTCGTAAATGTGACATTCGGGCCCGTTTTGGGGCGGGGTGTTACAATTATGGTATAGCTCAGATCTATTAGGCTGATGACTGATAGTATCTAAGTTATGACCTGTGAGGATTGACTCTAGGTTTTGACCTGCTAGTATATAAGTTATGATCTCTAAGGATTTGCGCTAGCTTTCGTCAACTTAAGTTATGACCGGTGAGGATTGGGTAGACTATATTTTAAGACATTCATTTCCGTATCAATGTTGTGCCTCATTTTGATTCAGGTTCATGCTTTTAGTTGTCTCTCTTGCAAGTTCATTATTTCCGTACATTAAGAAATATATCAGAGTGCGCAACGTAAGCGCAGTGATCAGCTACAATTAAATTACTATGAAATCTCGTTGTGTTAGTTTTCCTTTAAATATTAGGTCTTTTCTTTGTATTGAGATATTTTTGAGTTTTAATAATAAAAGCTTTTGCTTTATTTTTGGCCGTTTTTTCTAAGATTTTCTTAATAATTGGTATTCGTTTGAATCAACGGTTATTGGAGTTTGCCTGATATGTGGATTTCTTTGATCAAACTGATAGTTGAAAGATTGTTTCTGGTATTCATTAGAATCAACAGATTCAATTTGTTATATCGTTTATTGTTTTTGGTATTCATTGAAATCAACAGATTCAATTTGTTATCTCATTTTGTGTTTCTGGTATTCATTGGAATCAACAGATTCAATTTGCTATCTCGTTTTTTACTACATCAGCTATTGCATAGGTTGACTAAGTTTCACAAAGGTATTATATGATGTTTTGTTAATCGTTAGTAAAGCACTATAGATCGTATTGAAGGAGTTTTGTGCATCGTCATCTAAGAGGTTAGTGCGTCAACAAAAAGGAGAACTTCGACCATCGTTGGAAAGGTTATTAATTTGAGTCGTCCAAAACAGCAGTTTGAAAATAACATTGTTCTTTTCTTAAGTTGTTTGTCGATTTGGTGGTCAAGCTCGTTTTGCCATGTGTAAGCACGTTTGCATTTTTCACGAGTTTAACAAAATAATTTTTTCTTGACAAAAGTATTAAAAGGAACTCATACCAATAACAAGTTATGTGCATACTTTTGAGACGTCGTAATTGTTTTGTGTGTGCCATTAACATGGAAGTCATAGTATGAGGAAGTCTATCGACTTAGTTGAAGTTTTATGTTGCTCTTAATGCGAGAAAATTTTAAAGATGGTTCGGTCATCCAGAGAAAAATGTCTTCGTCTTGTAAGTTCTTGCTTAAATTTAACGGTCAAAATTTTTTAAGGAGGTTAGATCTATAACACCCAAGAAATTAAAATATTTTAGTAATACATTCGCAGCCGTTTTGATAAAAAAATTGAATTATAACGGGACATTCACATCTTTTCGTTAGTTGCTAAGTACTATTTTATATGATTTGATCTAAAATTTCATGGACGAAATTATTTTTTTAAAGGTTGTAGAATTATAATACCCTAAGTTTTCGTTATGTATATCTACGTATATTTGGATAGTATCACATTTAATACGTTTACAATATAACACAATGAAATCTGTAGAAACAAACTACACACACACACACACACACACACACACACACACACACACACACACACACACACACACACACACACATATATATATATATATATATATATATATATATGCTTAGAAAAATAACTAATTGTTTTGGTCTGGTTTTGTGGGTCGTGACCAAGCGACTTGGAAAACAATTTAAGCCTATATAATAGCAATCAATGCCATTAAATAAATTAGTAAATATGGTAAATGAAATCATTTAAAAAATGGAAAGAGTTAATTAGAAACCGTTAGATAATCACGTCCAAAATTGCCAACTTATATGTGAAAATTTAAGAAACGTGATATATACTCAGTCAAGACTAAGACTAAGTCAAAACGTAAGTGATCAAGTCCCTTTATATTCGTGATCTGTTTCTAAGATATATATAGACCTTTTAATTGTTTTTGATATAAAAACTAAAATAAAAGATTATCCTTGTTATGTTCGTGAAATCACCATTTCTATCACGTCAACATGAAGCCCATGATTTCAGCCCATAATGGTGCTTTATACGAGCGACTCTCCTAACTGACCATTCACGGTTACAACATAAAACCCTAAACCCCCTTTGCCAATAAAAAAAAAAAAAACCCGTGACAACCTTAAATCTTATTAAGATCGAGAACGACAACAACAAAAAATGAAAACAAAGAGAGGAAGTGGCACCCTAAGTTGATTCACACCAAACACCAAAATTCTGACTACGTGTTCATATTCGTCTTGTTCGTCTTTGGGCTCGTGTTTATGACCATGCTTATTTATGGGTCGACGTCGATCATTATGGTTAGAACGCCGTATCGGGTGAGTTTCGGTTTGAGTTCAGATCAAAGGGTTCACGGCGGGAAGTGCTAGAGTTCGAGTTAGTGTTTGTGATCTTGTTCGTAATCGTTCGAGTCAAGTTTCGATCCGTTCTTGTTTCATTTAAAAGGTAATTCTTGAACCGTAGTACTAATCATATGCTACTTATAAGTCTTGTTGAATTGTTAGTCTCAGATTATATGATTAACATTACTAATAAAACCATAGTGTATATAATAGAAATAAACATTTCTGATCTAATTTACCAACAAAGATTTTTGTGTCTCGAAATAAATTGTTTTATCGTTTTACTCCTCGTCAAAGGTTTTTGGAAGTAACTAAAAAGCAATCGTAACCAATTATGCATGGATCTTAAGTAAGTTTCAAATGAAAAACAAAACTAAATTGAGCTAGAAAGAAATTGAGTTTCAATCATGCATATAAATTGACGTGTTTTAAACAGAGAAGGATTATGAGTTTATATTGTTTTATTTAAGATCTAGTGATACTCATGCATGAAAATTAGACTTTGATTACGTAATATGGCCATGTATGTTAATAATAACTACGTTATAGATCATATATAATCATAAGCTATAGATAGAAACCATAGTTAAATAGGCTTCTAAATGCTAGTTCGTTCCCAGATTCATGTCGATTATTTGAAGCAGCATCAACTAAGCTTAAGCTGGTTATTATCTTGTGTGCGTTGATTGCTTAAGGTACAGATATATCTACTCTCTCTTTAAGGTTTAGTTGTTCGTAAGGATATTCTTTACCTATTCTCTTTACTATTGAGATGATATACCACTTGTTTCGTTCGTTTGATTATTCGTACATATATTCTATCCTTTCTTTTAAGGATTCTTGTGACTTTTGCTCCATATCTATTTGCCTTGTTGAAATCCCTATTTATGTTTCTCATCCTATGATTCGTTATTTGTTGCAACCTTATTTGATAACTTCGTTGAGCCCTTTGAATTCGTTTTATACATGCTTTATTTGATATTGAGATGATATGAACTTATCCATTTTGTTTAGACATGATCTCTTTTTTTGGACATAATATGTTTCGTTTCGATATGCTATATGAACCCTTTGTTTTGTTCCGATGCCGGAGCTAACTATCCATGGAGGTACCATGGCTGCGTCATTGAGGTACCATGGCCGTGTCATTGAGGCACCAATGATGTGACACTATCTGTGGCGGTGTGATCAGTCCACGACGTTCCCTTTCGTTTTGTGTGCTGTATTATGCACTTGGCCATATATGATTTGATTTGTAGGGAGCGTATGGATGCATCCTAGGTACTTCATTTAGTTTCGTTTGGTGAATGGATCAGTGTGGTGCCAACACCCCATTTTACATTTTGTAGGTTACATCTGGAGTCTGCAGCTCCCATGTACAATTTGATATGATATGATATGATACGATGTATGTTGGATTATTTAGTCTAAGCGTGTGGCATGCTTTAAACTTTTGTTTCGAGCTCATAGGGCATTTCTATCTGTTTCATTTGGCTATCTATTTCATTTGGCTATCTGTTTCGTTTGCTATATGTTTCATTTGGTTCTCTGTTTCATTTGGCTATCTGTTTTGTTTGGGTATCTGTTTCGTTTGGCTTCTTATTTTGTTTGGCTTCCTATTTCGTTTGGCTACCTATTTTCATTTGGCCACCTATTTTTGTTGGCTACCTATTTCGGTTGGATACTTATTTCATTCAGCTCTTATGATATATGAGACCCTTGTTACCCAGGTTATGTTGATTCTATTTCATTCACTTATGCATGCTTAATCTATATGCTTTGATTATATGTGTTTTGTATATCTGTTCACTGAGTTTTTTAGCTCAGCCGCATTTTCTTTTCCTCGCGGCAGGTAACCAAGGGAATTTAGGATACGAGTGAACAGTGCATAGGAGCTCATATTGGACCATATTCAGGGACTAGCGTACCACCTCTACACTAGAAGTCGGGTTGTGGATCTGTTGCTATCATGAAGACCTTTATATTATAGACATTGTATCTCCTTAATGATTGGTGAAATATTGTCTACCCGTTTTATTAGTAAAAGTCTTCTGCTTGCATATGTTTTGGTTTCGTAAATGTGACATTCGGGCCCGTTTCGAGGCGGGGTGTTACAATTATGGTATCAGAGCTATTAGGCTCTGACCTGTAGTATCTAAGTTATGACTTGTGAGGATTGGCTCTAGGTTTTGGCATGCTAGTATACAAGTTATGATCTCTGAGGATTTGCGCTAGCTTTCGTCAACTAAAGTTATGACCGGTGAGGATTGGGTAAAATATATTTTAGGACATTCATTTCTGTATCAATGTTGTGCCTCATTTTGATTCAGGTTCATGCTTTTAGTTGTGTCTCTTGCAAGTTTATTCTTTCCGTACATTAAGAAATATATCAGAGTGCGCAACGTAAGCGCAGCGATCAGCTATAATTAAATTACTGTGAAATCTCGTTGTGTTAGTTTTCCTATAAATATTAGGTCTTTTCTTTGTATTGAGATATTTTTGAGTTTTAATAATAAAAGCTTTTGCTTTATTTTTGGCCGTTTTTTTCTAAGATTTTCTTAATAATCAGTATTCGTTTGAATCAACGGTTGTTGGAGTTTACCTGATTATCGGTATTCTTTGAATCAACGATAGTTGGAAGATTATTTATGGTATTCATTAGAATCAACAGATTCAATTTGTTTCTGGTATTCATTGAAATCAACAGATTAAATTTGTTTCTGGTATTCATTGGAATTAACATATTCAATTTGCTATCTCATTTTTTTCACTACATGAGCTATTGCATAGATTGACTAAGTTTCGCAAACGTATTATATGATGTTTTGTTAATCGTTAGTAAAGCACTATATATCGTATTGAAGGAGTTTTGTGCATCGTCATCTAAGAGGTTAGTGCGTCAACGACAAGGAGAACTTCGATCATCGTTGGAAAGGTTATTATTTTGAGTCGTCCAAAATAGCAGTTTGAAAATAACATTGTTCTTTTCTTAAGTTGTTCGTCAATTTGGTGGTCAAGCTCGTTTTGCCATGTGTAAGCACGTTTGCATTTTTCACGAGTTTAACAAAATAAATTTTTCTTGACAAAAGTATGAAAAGGAACTCATACCAATAACAAGTTATGTGCATACTTTTGAGACGTCGCAATTGTTTTGTGTGTGCCATTAACATGGAAGTAATCGCATGGAGGAAGTCTACACTTAGTTGAAGTTTTATGTTGCTCTTAATGTGAAACAATTTTAGAGATGGAGCGGTCATCATGAGAAAAACGTCTTCGTCTTGTAAGTTCTTGCTTAAATTTTGTGGTCGAAATTTTTTTAACGAGGGTAGATCTATAACACCCAATAAATTAAAATATTTTAGTAATATATTCATAGCCGTTTTGATAATTTTTTTTTGAATTAAAACGGAACATTCACATCTTTTCGTTAGTTCTTACGTACTATTTTATGATTTGATCTAAATTTCGCGAACGAAATTATTTTTAAGGGTAGTAGAATTATAATACCCTAAGTTATGTATATCTACGTATATTTAGATAGTATCACATTTAATACGTTTACAATATAATACAATGAAATCTGTAGAAACAAAGTACACACACACAAACACACAAACACACATACATATATATATATATATATATAATAAGTAAAATAACTAATTGTTTTGGTCTGGTTTTGTGGGTCGTGACCAAGTGACTTGGAAAACAATTTAAGCCTATATAATAGCAATCGATATCATTAAATAAATTAGTAAATATGGTAAATGAAATCATTTAAAAAAATGGAAAGAGTTAATATGAAACCGTCAGATAATCACGTCTAAAATTGGCAACTTATATGTAAAAATTTAAGAAACGTGATATATACTCAGTCAAGACTAAGACTAAGTCAAAACGCAAGTGATCAAGTCCCTTTATATTCGTGATCTGTTTCTAAGATATATATAGACCTTTTAATTATTTTCGATATAAAAACTAAAATAAAAGATTATCCTTGTTATGTTCGTGAAATCACCATTTCCATCACGTCAACATGAAGCCCATAATTTCAGCCCATAATGGTGCTTTATACGAGCGACTCTCTCAACTGACCATTCACGGTTACAACATAAAACCCTAAACCCCCTCTGCCAATAATCCACAAAAAAAAAAACCGTGACAACCTTAAATCTTATTAAGATCGAGAACGACAACAACAAAAAATGAAAACAAAGGGATGAAGTGGCGCCCTAAGTTGATTCACACCAAACACTAAAATTCTGACTACGTGTTCATATTCGTCTTGTTCATCTTTGGGCTCGTATTTATGACCATGCTTATTTATGGGTTGACGTCGATCATTATGGTTAGAACGCCATATCGGGTGAGTTTCAGTTTGAGTTCATATCAAAAGGTTCACGGCGGGAAGTTCTAGAGTTCGAGTTAGTGTTTGTGATCTTGTTCGTAATCGTTCGAGTCAAGTTTTGATCCGTTCTTGTTTCATTGAATGTGTTGGACCGGTGGCTTATCGGCTGAAGTTACCCCAGGAGCTAAGCTGTGTCCACGACACGTTTCATGTGTCAAACCTCAAGAAATGCTTGGCTGAGCCAGATGTTCAGGTGCCTTTGGATGAGATCGAGATTGATGAAAATCTGCGATTTGTCGAAGAGCCTATTGAGATCGTAGAACGAGATGTGAAAAAGCTAAAGCGAAGAAGAATTCCATTGGTCAAAGTTCGTTGGAACTCTCGGCAAGGAGCTGAGTATACTTGGGAACGTGAAGACCAATTCCGGAAGAAATATCCGAATCTTTTCTCTGAACCCGTCCCTTCTTCAGGTGTTGCAACCTGAGCCTTGAGGACAAGGCTCTTCTAACCGGAGGAGACTGTAACATTCCGTATTTTCAGGTCATTTACGACGTCATCTATTTTACTAATTATTTTTTTTCGTACGCGTTTACTTTTAATTCTTATTATATAGTTAAATCGCGTAAGTTAAAAATCAACAATTAGCGTAAGCGGGCACCAAACAAATTAAAGTTTACGTCAAGTAATCATTATATTATTATTACTAAAGTAATAATTTACTTATTATGTTTTATTTTTATCGGTTACGTAAAACGTTACGTTTCGCGATAAATTACGTTTAGGCATACCCGGAACCACCAAAATAAATATACGCTTCAACAAATAACCATTATTATTTCTAATGATCAAAGTTTATAAAACTTTGCCTAAGTATATCATATGTGACGCCCATATACATAAAGGAAATAAACAAGACATACAATTGATACAAGTATACAACTTACATTTACTTACAACTTATTAAATACAAGTATACCTTCAATTCTTTCTTTTATACAAGATAAATGGCAAGTAAATATCTAGTGACATCAATCCTTGAAATCATGGGATAATTCACTCCTTAGGAGACATAGAAACATAAGCCTTTATTAGCTAGCAATGTACACATCTTTAGACTTAGAAATTTAGCTAGTGATTTTGACCAAACTTTCCTTAAGACCCTCATTTGTGTTCCTTGACCACTATTGCAATCTTTTGACTAGCTAGATCATATACAACACATGTATATGAGATAAACACATACATACACTTAACACTTGGTGTAAAAGATCAAAACTCTCTCCCTTTTTCTCCTTTGAAGCCCACGGCTCAAAACACTCTTCCCACTCAATCCATACAAATTTTTCTACCACTTATACAAGCATACACACAACATATCTAAGACCTACTAAGATGTTTTGAGGTCTTGGTTAAGCATTTACAAATGTTGAAGCAAGAAAAGCAAGATTAGGGTTTTCATTTGAAAACTAGGGTTTCAAGAGTGCAAGCTTTGGTTTTATATCTAAACAATTTGGTTCATCACACTACATCTCATTAAGTTTACCTAAAACCCTTTATGTCTTTACATTTATCATTTTATGCATATATGAGTTCCATGTAGTAAAATCACCACTAAGATACTTTTAAACATGTAAAAAGAGTTTTTACTTGTGATCATCATTTTGTACACTTTTACATATGCTATGATGTTGGTAATATCATGTTAAAATGGATTTATAAGTGTTGTACACTCTTGGTTTAAGTATAAAAAGTTCAAGTATAAACTTGTAGTTAAAAATTATATAAAAACAAAGTTATATAAATAAACCCCAAAAGATATATAGGGGCTGTGTTGGTTCATATTTAGTAACAACTAGATTATGTTTTTTAAATATAGTGCGTCTCATGACGATTCCAAAAAGGTAAGAAACTCGAAAAACTGATTTATAACGAAAAAGATACGAGAAATATACGTTTTACGTTAATACCGGGTTTTATAAAATAAATTTTATAAAAAGTTACTGTTCATCAGGGACATTTATTTATGAAAACATCATTAATATGATAGAACTTTTAAATACGAAGACGTGCTCGAAAGAATCGCTAAAAACAGAGTTAAAACGAATAATTTACGACATTTACGATAATTAAATCTATAAAAATAAATATATAACTGTTATGAACAGTAAAATCACTATTCATCATGACCTGTGAGGATTGGCTCTAGGTTTTGACATGCTAGTATATAAGTTATGATCTCTGAGGATTTGCGCTAGCTTTCGTCAACTTAAGTTATGACCGGTGAGGATTGGGTAGAATATATTTTAGGACATTCGTTTCCGTATCAATGTTGTGCCTCATTTTGATTCAGGTTTATGCTTTTAGTTGAGTCTCTTGCAAGTTTATTCTTTCCGTACATTCAGAAATATATCAGAGTGCGCAACGTAAGCGCAGTGATCAGCTACAATTAAATTACTATGAAATCTCGTTGTGTTAGTTTTCCTATAAATATTAGGTCTTTTCTTTGTATTGAGATATTTTTGAGTTTTAATAATAAAAGCTTTTGCTTTATTTTTGGCCGTTTTTTTCTAAGATTTTCTTAATAATCGGTATTCGTTTGAATCAACGGTTGTTGGAGTTTACCTGATTATCGGTATTCTTTGAATCAACGATAGTTGGAAGATTGTTTCTGGTATTCATTACAATCAACAGATTCAATTTGTTTATGGTATTCATTGAAATCAACAGATTCAATTTGTTTCTGGTATTCATTGGAATTAACAGATTCAATTTGCTATCTCGTTTTTTTTCTCTACATGAGCTATTTCATAGGTTAACTAAGTTTCGCAAACGTATTATATGATGTTTTGTTAATCGTTAGTAAAGCACTATAGATCGTATTGAAGGAGTTTTGTGCATCGTCATCTAAGAGGTTAGTGCGTCAACGACAAGGAGAACTTCGATCATCGTTGGAAAGATTATTAATTTAAGTCGTCCAAAACAGCAGTTTGAAAATAACATTGTTCTTTTCTTAAGTTGTTCGTCGATTTGGTGGTCAAGCTCGTTTTGCCATGTGTAAGCACGTTTGCATTTTTCACGAGTTTAACAAAATAAATTTTTCTTGACAAAAATATGAAAAGGAACTCATACCAATAACAAGTTCCCATATGGTATCATTTCCACTTTGCGTTCTTGGGAGTTTGGTGACAAAATCCATGGTGATATTGTCCCACTTCCATTGAGGAATCCCTGGTTGTACCAATAAGCCAGATGGTTTTTGGTGTTCGGCTTTGACTCTTAAACACGTCAAACACTTGCTAACGTAGGTGGCAATGTCGGCTTTCATGTTAGGCTACCAGTATAGTTGCTTCATGTATTGGTACATTTTATCGAAACCCGGATAAACATAATATTTCGACTGGTGAGACTCATGCATAATCAAAGTCCTTAGGTTACCGTAGTACGACAACCAACTTTTGTTATTTAGACATAATGTTCCGTCCATACGCGATTCCAACTTCTCCTTCCTGGGCTTTTCTGGGTCCTTCGAATCTTCAATCAACATACCTCCCACATCCTCAAACTTGAGGTTTTTTGGTTTTCTTGCCTCAGTTTGTATTGGGAATTAAACTCATTAAACTTAGTACTGCTTAAGTTATAACTGCCAGTATAAACTAGTTAGTACTGCTAGGCATAAGTTAGTACTGCCAGTACTAACTTAACACTGCTGAAGATATTAATACTGCTGATAATGATTGAAGGCTGCATGAAGATAAAGACGTGTGAAAAGATATGTATTAGTTATCTTGTGTATATTCTATATATTTAGAAAGATATGCATATAAGTTTAATGTTTTAGAAGATTTATAGTTATCTTGTAAAGGACTCCTTGGTGTATAAAAGGAGGTCCTAGGATGTAGAGTCTAAATCATCAAAAATGAGTTACTGTCATAGCTTCAAGGTTGTAAACCCTAACACCATCAAAGAGTGTTTGTATTAATATATTGGAGCTTATGGTTTAGGTTGTAATTCTGTTTGTCATACATACTATAACACCTCGTGTTTTAGGTCATTGTACGACATTATGTAATTCACAATTTATTTTTCGGGTTTTAAGCGTTTGCTCTTAAATCGTAATCGTTAAGCTAAATCGCGTAAACTAAAAATGATCATTCAATGTAAACGGGCATTAAACAATTAAATGTTTACATCAAGCAAGTGTTAAATGATTATTATGAGGATAATTATCAACTTTGTTCATCTTATTTTTATTGGTTACGTAAAATGCTTACGTTTCACGATAAAATGCGTTTCGGCATTCCCGGAAGCACCAAAACCTATCTACGCTTAAGCAAATACCCACGATTATACCCAATACACAAAATAATCAAAATGTCATCCGATATATGTCAAGGTGGCCGGATATGCAAGGGATAGGACCAAGAAATATCTATTTCATGACTAGCCCTAAAATATCAAGATAAGGCTTATCTTAGGGAACCAAGTCTTAAACCTTTACATACACTTGACCACTTGCCCTAGAAATCCTCCTTTGGTTCCTTGACTTACTCCTCTATGTATATAAGGCCTTAGCTAAGCAAGTAAACCACATATCTCATTTACAAAGTGTAAACAAGAACAAAACCCTCACTTTCTCTCTATACATAGCCACGGCTCAAAATTATTATCTTAAGCAATCTATACAAAATTTTCTACCACATATACAAGCATACACACATCATATCTAAGACCTACTAAGGTGGTTTCAAGGCTTGGTTAACCATTTGCAAGGAAGGAAGCAAGAAAAGGAAGCTAGAGTTTACTTGGGAAAATTAGGGTTTTCACCTTATATTTTCAAGCCAAGGGTTGTAATCACAAGGGTGTGATTGTGATTCTTTTCTCTACTCATCCACTCAAGGTTATTTAAAACCCTAATCAATTCATACTTATGATTTTATGTGTT
>BQNB010094427.1:10129-26122 GCA_026074375.1 Tanacetum coccineum
GAAAGAAAAGCGAGAATTGATCAAGAACTACAAAGAAATGCAAAAGCTTTATTGCTTAACATCAGTTTGCTAACCACGTATGTCGTTTTTTGTTGTTGTTTTTATGTTTTCAAATCATCTATATAAGGTTGGTCATGTACTCTTGTATACATCTGGTGTTTCCTATGTTGTAATGCTTTTAATGACTACCATTAACTTTAAATTTCAATTATGACTTTGAAAAATTAAAAAAAATATACAAATGTACGAAACAAAAAAAATTAATAAATACGCCAAAGTGACACACTTTGCAACATCATATATCATTACAAAACCAAAACCATAAACCCTCAAAATACCATAAACCCAAATAATACCCAAAACTCTAAACCCTAAATAAATATAGCACGCTTTCCAATCCCAAAAAAATACATCGCTACAGTAGTTGCGCGATGAATGACGTGACATTTATAAATTTTCTTTTTTTTGTTAATGTAAACTTTCAATGACAGGCCGACACGTGTTTATCGGCAACATAGCCACAAACCCTGCGCGATGTACAGGATTAATTTGGAAATGTCAGTGTTTTAGGGTTTCTGCGGGACAAGACTAAATGGGCAAGGTCATTTACGTAGAAAACGAGTCAACTCACATGTAAATACCAGGAGTCGTTAGAAAAAAGAGGTATACTTTCTTTTTTATGTCCACGTAATATTCCTCTCCCATTGATGGTCACGATCCATTTTCTTTTTCTTCAAAGCTTATTCCACATTCTTTATAATTCTAGCTTGTGTAAGAAAATGCGCATGGCCCAATTAATATAGGCGTGTTTTTTGACGAATAAAAAGATAAAGTGAAATGGATGTAGATGAGTGAGAAATCATTATAAAGATAAAATAAAAAGAAGACGAGTAAAGGATGTTTTGTTCTTTATTGAGGTGGTTTACTACTTTACATGAAAGTTCCTAACTAATCAAGTACGAATATTATAGCTATTTAACCAACCTTTAACTAAGATATGAAATATGAATTACTAACCATTTGAGCTAGCTTGGATGACCACTAAGAGTAACTTTGGGAAGGGTATTCTCATATGCGAGAGGGCTCGGGTTCGAGCCTCGTCGTGAGGGGTTTTTTTTCAAGAGCGAAAAAAGAAGTAAGGTTTATCTCTTAAGACGAATATTCGAGTCTTGTATACTGACCAATTAAATGTCAGTCTGAACTCGAACCACTAACAACTAACTTGTCGTTAAAACAAATGAAGTATGAATTACTTACAACTAACTAATCAAGTACTTCGAAGTAAAAATTTCATCAATACAGTCCATATAGTTTTGCATAAATAGTTAGTTTGGTTTTAAACTTTAAACATTTAATGGGTAAATATATCCATTCCCTATTCCATATTTGCACCCGTTATTTGTATTTGGTGTCAGTTTGTTGCGGGATTGCCTGGTGTTGGTGTATGTTTTCGAATGGCACGGACCGAAAGACTTACAGACGTCCAATAGAAGGTATGCAAAACATACCACAAAAGATAAGTGGCTTATTGGTTGGAAAGGTTTATGTTGATTACAATAACCCGCGTTCAAGTCTAACAAGGGCTTTCCAAATATTTTGGTCATTTGCTCCAAAAAAAAATTTGGTCATTGACATTTGAATATCTAAATGTATATATAAAACATTAAGCGAATATCCGTGTACGCACGGATAATCTCTAGCGGCCGATAATTAACGATATGCAATATTGTGGTAAGTTTTTCGTGTAATGTTCAATATAGATTTGTTTGGGTCAAAATAAAAAAACGATATGCAATATTGTGATAATTAACGATATGCAATAGCGGCCAATTAAAAAAAAGTTATGCTTTGAGTCAAAATAAA
Organism: Tanacetum coccineum; assembly: GCA_026074375.1. Lineage (NCBI taxonomy): Eukaryota > Viridiplantae > Streptophyta > Magnoliopsida > Asterales > Asteraceae > Tanacetum > Tanacetum coccineum. The sequence goes on from BQNB010094427.1 coordinate 11,993, forward strand.
AAAGTCCAAACATAATATTAGTAAGTGGATTAACGTTATTATTTGTATTCGTGCGTCTTGTATAGGAATTATTTGAAACTCTTGTATCCTTAACCAAACATAAAAATGACAATGTTTATTAGTGTTTCTCATATCTATATTACATTATAAAGGAAAAACCACCATTTTTTGAATCTTGAATCTTGAATGTTGAAAAATCCTATACTCCCTATCTATATATAAACCAACACACGCCTGGACTTTTTTTCAAAGGGCTATTTTAAGTAATGATCATGGACTTTTTTTCAAATGGCTATTTCAAGTAATGATCTCTACTAATGACTACTACATATCTTTGTTATTACGTCTGGACTTTGTTTCAAAGGGCTATTTTAAGTAATGATCCGGTGCTTTGCACGGGTACTCGTCTAGTTAAAATACAATGGCTTTCTTACAAAGAAAAAACTTATGGCAACCTAATAATCATATTGTAATTTATATGCAATAGTGTTTCCAAGAATTATGAATATGATGTGAGCAAATAAGTGTTCATGTGTTATGTGATTGTAAACTTCAACTAATATCTAGAATAGTTAGTTACTAAAAGGGTAAAAGCCTTGTAATGTATAAATACATTGACCCTTCTAAAAAATATATTTGGTGAAAATGAAATTGCAAACACTCGTAAAATGCGAGAAATTCTTAACATGTATCAAACAAGACATTTAGTTAAATTGAAAGTGAAACATTACATCATTATGAGATAAAATCTAACAGCACATGTTACTCGTCGCTTAAAACTTCTTGGTATATGACATTTGAGGTGTAGACTCCTCCTTGATGAAACTCTTTTTCTGGATTCACTAATACCTTGGTAGGTGTACGTGAGATCCCTCTAGATAACGCAACATAAAGCTGGCCATGCGAGAAAACTAAGTCGGGCAAATAGACACCCACATTTGAAATTGTTTGCCCCTGAGCTTTATTGATAGTCATCGCAAAGCTAAGACGGACAGGGAATTGGGTTCTCTTTAGTTTGAAAGGGAACATGTCTTCTTCAGATGGATCAAAAGGAATTCTTGGCAAGAGTACTCTAACTCCTGCATGTTTTCCAGCAACAAGTTCAGCATTGATGACATTAGGATCAAAGCGTTTCCATATCAGCCTCGTGCCATTACATATTCTATTTGCCGGATCGAGATTCCTTAAAATAATAATTGGGCATCTAATTTTCAAGCTCAAGTAATGAGGCGGCAAATCGGCTCACGTTAAGCGAGTTTAAGAATTTCAAAGGATAGTAGTTGTGCGTGTCGTCTTTCGCTTCATCAAAACTATAGTAAACCTTCTCTTCGTAAGGAAATCTGTCAATCAACAAATCGTTAATGTTGTCGACATGTTCATTTTTAGTTGATAAGATAGCTCTTAAAACTATATCAGCAGATGAATGAGTGTTGGTGGCAAAGGAAGGAAATATTTCATTTATTAATGCGTCCTTTAGGCAGCCTCGTCACTGTATGGAATGGTCATGTCATCCGGTATTCGTACGTAGTCTTCATCGATGACCTCTTCAACTCCGTCACCAACTCGTAATAGGAAGGTTGAAAACCACGGGTCTGTTTATGTCCTCATATTTATGGTTAACCGCATTTTTTATTTATAGTCCAAAGTGGTAATATTTGTAGACTTTAATCTACAATCTACGCTTGTGTTCCACGTCTTACGGTCGGTAAAACCTGTCTAAAATCCTCTCCTAGAACCATTATCTTGCCACCGAATGGAAGCTTGACCCTTTTAATGTCTTGCATCATTCGATCTACTGCCTCAATAGCTTGTCTTTTAGCCATTGATGCTTCTTCCCATATTATCAACTTGGCTTGACAAAGTAGTTTAGCTAGGCCACTTTGTTTTTTGATGTTGCACATTGAGTTTGTAGTAAGATTAATGGGAATCTTAAATAGCGAGTGAGCAGTTCTTCCCCCTGTCATGTTATTGGCTACAGCCCTTGACGAAGCGGTGGCAAATGCAATAAGATCACGAGAACGAATAGTGGCAAGCAAATATTTATACAAGAACGTTTTCCCAATTCCTCCAGGGCCATCAATAAAAAGCATGCTCGGAGAGTCAGCATCAACATGTCTCATGATGGTATCATATGTATTTTTCTGATCAGTGTTGAGAGAATGTCGAGCGAGTATATCTGCATCTTGTACAACTATGGAGCACTCCTCATATACTTCATGACATCCAAATTCATATGAGCGTACATCCGCAGTAATGTTGGGAAGATCAAAATCACTTAGAATCTTACCTATAGACTGTAAAATTGATGATATGTACGTTAGAACCATATTTTGAACCCGCTCAACACTTGCACAATCTAAGCTGTAGTCTTCTGAAAGTGATTTGTAATGGTCATCCCATAACTTTCAAACATCTCCTGGCTCACAAAGGATTAGAAGGGTCACGAATAGTCTCTTCTAAGAGGGTCGGGCATCTCGTGCGTGGACGACTCACATAGACAGGCATGCATGTAATCATCACTCTTTATTAATCCCCTTTCGAGGGCCGCTCTACGAAACGTAGTGTACAACACGTCATTGACCGTGTAAAGATAATCAAAGCGAGTAGGCCCTTTAACATGTTGCAATAGTACACGCAGATAGAATCGCTCTCCTTCAGCAGGATTAGCGGAAACCATTCTTCCTCTCATTTTCCCTTGTTTTTGACGGTTCCACTTGTGTGTACTCTTATTACATGTGTAATACTTGGGTATGTCTCTATACAAATATTGACTCGCGTATGTGTCTGTCTTATTTAATTTAAAGAAGTCGGTCAACATCGATCTCTTATTTCTTTCTCTCTCAAGAATGTCAGTCAGTACATCGTCTTTTGTGAACCTAACAAACTGGTTATTTGGTAGATGAACTTGCAGTGACATGACACATGCGTAGATATTAGATATTGGGAATCCATAAATTCACCACATAGCTTCGGGGGGTGATACATAACGCGCATCTTGGAATCTCTTTATCTCGTTAACGACTTATTCTCCGTCTTTATCAACGTTTACAACTTGTTTGTCATGACCCTTGTAAACGTACTTGAAGACATATTTAACAGATTTTATACTTGAGCACACCTCCACATTGATGTGACAATTGAACATCATCAACAATGTGGGGTTATATGGAACAACCCATTTATTATCCAGGACGCTATTTCGTACGTTTACCTCAATGCCATTGTCTCTCCGTCTATACAATGGGTACGAGTCATCTCCTTGTTGCGTTGTTTCTTGGAACTGCCTCGAATAATTCCAACGACATTTCTTTGGTTCACCCTCCATACAAGGACACTGAGTACTTAAGTGACCACAAGAGCCGTGAATCATGTGGTTTAGGGTGAGTTGGTGCAAGTCATGATGCTTATTTGGGTTTGGAATTTTAGCGCAAACAACTTTGTCGTAATGATTGGGATTTACTAGCTTATCAGCTGATGTCATAATCAGAAGAAAATGTGCATGTGGTAAACCCTATTTTTGAAACTCGATAACATATATATGCGAAGCACCAACGCCAAGGATATGGTTGGTGAATAGTTGGTACTTAAGATACTCTATTTTTGCACGGAAAACTCTTGTAACCAGGTCTGGTCGATCTTGGGCCATTTGTCCTTCATAAAGGTTTTCCACAATTTTTGGCCAATTTGGATTGCAAGTCATTGTAAGAAAGATATCAAGTTTCTCAGCATCTTGTGCTAACATCATGGAATCCAAAAATCATTTTTGCATGTCACGTGGTCCTCCGATAAAAGACACATGCAAGATAATAACTTGGCCAAGTCTATTCGATTGAACCTCCCTAGTGTTAACACAATCAACGGTTTCTTGATACAAATCTGCTCTAATTGTGTATTGGTTTTTTTTCACAAAATTATAAGCGCGAAGTATCGATCTTTATGTATGTATCTACCATGAATTGCTGAAACAATCGCCCTCCAAACAGGATCAAGTTATGATATGGCTGAATCTGGAATTTGTTACAATAATATTCTCGCATAGTAACTGTTTTCCTATCGGGTGTTGTGTTAATCCCTACGTGTTGATGTTAAAAAGATTGTGTAAGGCATACATTTACTATACGATACTATTGTAACATGGTATTAAACAAGACAAAGTGATATATTCCTATTATGATTACTTTAGTACCTTCTTTGTCTTTGGCGACGTCATCGTCATGATCGACGAGTTCTTTTATGTCTAGACCTTCCCTTGGTATTCGAGAATACCATCAAGCCTCATCGTTTAGAAAGAACATTGGATAAGACAAAGGATCATAGCAAGCGAAATAAGGTTGTATTTGCGTAAGGTATTCAGATCTTCCATACACAATAATACTTCTTTTGTATGTAGTGATGTTCTCATTACCTTCTACCCAGATACCAGCGACCTACGTGATAATATATTTAAGGTAAGAGTATAAGATTAGATATACGAGCTGTATATTTAGATAAGACGTAGGATGGTCATAATCATATTTATACCTTAGACGACGTCGGACGATAGTAAAGTCTTTGATCAACCTTAACTGATGCAGTTAATTCGACCCTGTACTTTTCAAGTGGACCAAGGTTACCAAGTGATCAAAATGTCTGAACATATGGGTTTGGTGAAAGAAGACATGATAATATCGTAAGAATCTCTCTATCAAGATTAGGCCATTTTAACCCGTGCTCAAATTCAGATTCCACATCATAAAAGTACAATTGTAAGTACCTTGGCTCTCCGTCTCTAGGAACCAACTGATCAATTCTATGATATATACCTCCTTGGACATGAAAAGTATATACTCCAGAGCCCCTAGCGTTGTATCTTTTGTCCTAGTTTACACCCATCGATGCAAAGGAAAAGTTTGTGTTGTACGCACGTATGTTTTTCCTAAACATTTATCCTAACTGACATTGCGACTTGAATAGGTTGTATAGTTCTGGAGGAATGTCTAAGGGCTGCAAAGTCGTTTTCCCATTCATGCAACAAAAGATATTATGAAATGTTCCTAATGGTACCCTATTAGGAGAGAGATTTAAGTGAGTTGGTTTACATGTCAAGGCTGAAAGATCTTGGGTAGCTCCTACCGGTGTCTGTGGTTCCATGTTAGCATTTGCTTTTGCTATTTTGTTTTGTTTACGTCGTTGGTAATAACTTTCCTGGTACTCTTGTTTTTTAAAATAGCTAGGTCTACACTTACATTGGTTCCTATAGAGGTTGAACCATAGGAACGTGGTGTTTGTAATGGTGCTATGTTTTCTTTATTGGTTGACAGGTTATGAAGCGATGGTTTTTATAATGGCAGGTTTATTTGAGGGCCATTAGTAATTATCATTTTGTGCAATGTTCCGAAGGGTACCCTATTAGGAGACAGATTTAAGTGAGTTGGTGTTTCTCTAACATAGGCAGAGTTGGTCTTGCCTTTTTTCCCCTTTGTGTTGCACGAACATCTTTATTAGACAATGGTTAGCATTTTTCTAGCATAAAATTGAATGAAATGAAATTTGTATTAAAAGTATTTTTTTTAAAAGTAATATATCGATATTAAAACCAGAAATAAACCGTACCTTTGTTTAAATCAACATGAATGGGGGTGATAATAATCTTGCTAGATTGTCTAACTCCAATCAGCGTGTCTTTAAACTACAAAAAGGGTTAACAATTACATTACTACAATATTAAAACTCACATGAACTCCTCTATCACCAAGTCAGGTAAATACTCATGTCAAACACCATTTTAAAGTTACATGATAATATATTATTGGTTTTTTTGATGTTTGATATAGATATAACATATTAACGTCTAGTTTTGTATGTACTTTTTTCTTATGTTTTGTTCATATAAAGGCATGAAGGAGTTTGTAAACTGAGTAAATATTAGCAGTTGCACATGCCTTTATAAGAAGTTCCAATGGCCATAGGCATGAAGTTGAATGAGTAAAAATTAGCACCCTTTTTCTAAGCTTATAATGTTGCACCTACAATAATCAAAGGGCTAGATATACGACAATGCAGAATTGTAATAGTTATAGTTTTCACTTATCACCTAAGTATAGTATGTGACAGGTTACCCATTCACTGTTATTCAAATTCAAGTATAAAGCCACAACATTATCAATAATAACAACCAATTCAGAACTTACAGTTAGACCGAGTTGCAACTAATATCGAAAGTTAATTTATATTACCTAAAAATATGGAAAGAATGACCCAAAACCCAACTCAACGTGCAAAGCTTGACGAAAAACCAAGCTAAGATCATTAAAAATGCATCATCACCCAACAAATACGAGTTGGACCGAAAATCACTAAACTATAAAATTTTCAGTTATTAAAAAACAATTATTCCAAAAACAATAAATGTCTGCAATTATTCATAACAATAGTAGGTCACCAATTCATGAAATAAGAAAAGAACAAATGTTCAGATATTGAAATGATGTAAAAGACAAGAGCTTCAAATGAGATGCTAGTGTTTCATATCTTCATAGCCATCATGTTATTGGGTCTTCATATCCGGGTCAAACTCGGCAGTTGTTAACTCCGTGTCAACCAACAAGTTCACTGGGGAGAGGGATTTGTCGCCTATTATACCTTGCGCACAGCACCTACAAGGCTCTCACGGGTTATACAAGAGCATGGAACAATATACATAACCCGTGTAAAGCTTGTTCACACCGACACAAGTATATATTTGGACGATGTAGGAATGTTTGATTTGGTTGCATATATAGTACGAATTGAGAATACATTAAATGCATGAGAGATCAAGGATAGTAGTTGTAAAGTTTGACATTTAAATAAATCAAATTAGTTTAACAAATACAAGATTTGGTAAGATACTACCAAATTTAGAGAATACATGATTTGAGTTAAATGTTTAGATTGTAATAATAGGTGTCCTTTGATTACTTGGTAAACTTTTATACATGTTTAATTCGTTTAATGTTTAAATTAGTAAAAAAAATGCAGGTCAACATTTTAAGAGGATGGTTTATCTTGTTGACTAATGTCGATTTGTAAGCGATTGTTGATTTTGTGAAAGTATTATGTTATGAAGGTACTTGAAATAAAATAGTTTATTTATCTTTTGTTATAAATGTTGATGAGTGGACACACATAATAGAGATATTTGAAAACATTAAAAAACATGGCTCTAGAACACTTGTGTTTCTAAACTCAGTTGTAGAGGCAATAAAAAGTACTTTGTTAATATTTATGACGTTTAGTAAGTAAATTTTATTGCAAATTTGTTTATTAATGAATTCGAAAGGTTATATTGGTGATTGCAATCAGTCATGGTTATGTAGTGTTTTTGCTATGCAATTATCTGCAAGTTGTTAGCACTTTTGTTTGTTTGAGACCTGTTATTCGTGTCAACCAACAATTAGCACGTTTGGTTGTTTTGTAATTATCCCATATACAATTAAAACTCATGCGAACCAAAAATGTGTAAACATCACTGATTCGTCAATTTTAACATACGTAAAATAATATATATAATACTATGGAAAATCACCAATTTACCCTTGAGGACAAAGGTAAAAGGAAACTCTTCAAAATATATATAATATAATATAATACGTATATTAACCGGAAAGTATGATTTCCCGGGTCGTTTCCCCAACGATTTGTCAAATTGAAACCTCGATTGTTGTTCGGACAATGATTTGAATTGGAAACAAATGATGATTTGATTAACTACTTTTAAAAGTTGATATAAACAAATAAAAACAATTAAGTACTAGGACAAATAACGGGAAATTAAAAAAAAACGCAAAACGGGACCCTTAATCGGAGGTCAAAAACCTTAAATCACTAAAAATAAACTTAGCTTAAATTTTCCTTTTTAAATGGACTCTATTTGACAAAAAAATAAGTTTAAAGAAAACTAGAACAAAAACAGAGTTGAAATGAACGTTAAAACCTGAAAATTGAAAATGAGAACGAATCCCATTCTTTAGAAAACGAACTTTTGCAAATTGGACCCTACGAAAGCAAAAGTAAATTTCCTATGAATTTTAGGATAAAAGAAAATTTTTTAAAAAAGATTTATATTTTTTGATTATTTTTCTATTTTTTATGATTTTTTAAAGTTTTTAATGAAAATAAAAGATTAAAAATACTAAATGAACTCTAAAAATTCTAGAAAAATGACAGAAAATAGCTTAAACTATTTAAATCCTAAGAAAAATAAGCCCAAAGTCACAGCTTATCAAATAAGCCACGAAATAAGCTGTAACAGCTTATAAGGCTTATTTGGCAAAATGAATATAAAGAATTTATTGTGCAAGTAATGGTTGGATGAGCTATTGAAGCAAACTGGTAAGACGTGTGTATTGTGTGGGTGAGGTCGTGGGTTCGAATCTGGCAACACCCTTTTTGCACTTTTTTTTATTTTTCAAAACCAAAAGCTCAAACCTATTAAGCACATAATTCTAAGCACTTTTAATAAAAGAAGTGTAAGCTGAAAGTGAGAAATAAGCTCTCAAAAGCTGTTTGAATAAGCTGACCACAGAAAGTGGTACTTTGAGAGCTTAAAAGCTTGTTTTTACTAAATCACTTGCACACACTTCAATTTAAGCTCAAATGCAAAACCAAAAACTGTTCCTAGAAGCTAATGATGTAAGGAAGCTAGATTTAACAAGCTATTTGAACAGGAAATACTACTAGAAGCTAGCTAAATCTACTAATCAAATTAGCAAACTCAGTAATTAACTCAAAAAGCTCAAAATTAAGAAAGGCTAAAAAGAGCAATAAGCTTTAACTGACTATGAACTTTTGCAAACTTAATGAACTACTTATAAGCTATGATTATCAACTAAAAAACCTAACTCTATAAGCTAAGAATTAAGAATTAAGAGATAAGTTCTATATCTACTGTTTTTGGTTTTTTGAGGATTTTTGATGAACTTTTAAAGCTGATTTACCTAAGATAATAAGCTAGAAAATGAAAAATAAGCTTTAATCTATATTAAGCTATGTGTAATCTATAAACCTACTGAATTTTAGATCCTAAGTCCTACTAATACTAGCTTAATTTAGGCTTAAGAAGACAGCAGTAGTAACTGAAGTTACTACTGCTGATGCAATTGACAAAGGGGCAAAATCTAATATGCAGGTTACCTTAAGGGTAAGACCTACACTACAACACATCCCTATATGGAGTGGTTTTAAACAACTATAAACACAAAATTAATCCTAGAGGCTTTGAATCAAAAGTTAACAATCTAAGAGAAAGGGAAAAGGTCCCCTGGTGCTGAGACAACCAAAATGAACTTAAACTTTTTAATCTTTGAAAACTAACTTAAGAAAACCACTAAACTACCCATTTTAGACTAAATCAAAGCTGGTTCAAAGACTTTTATCAAAAACCTTTGACTTTTAAGGTCAAACTAAAACCTAAACCAACACTCCTTAAGAACATGACAGATTTAGATTAGCTATTTATTTTGAAATCTAATACCCAGACATAATTACCAATGTAAACTAGCTTATAAACTAACTTAATAAACATAAAATCCACAACTGAATAGGCTTAGAATCAAAGAATATACAACTAGATATCTAATTTTTTTATTTTTAATGATTTTTTAAGACAATAAATGACAAACCTACGAGACCACTACATGCTAAAGCTAAAAAACAAATTAAGAAACCTGATTAATAAGCTCAAACTAACATTAATAAGCCAAAATAAGCTAGATATTAAAGCAAATTAAGCAAAAGTAACAAATAAGCAAAAGTAAGATCTATGAAATTAAGACAAGTAAAAGTAAAAATAGGAAAACTTACAAAAGAGCTTTAGCTTTAACAGAAAGCTTAATAGGCTCTTAAGCTTATCTACAGCTCCTGGCTTCTCAGAGATAAGCCAGTTAAGTCCTTGTGAGCCCTTCCATGATTGGCTCACCTTCCAAAAGCTTTTAAGTCCAAATAACAAAAGTAATTAAGCTGATTTTAGGATTTATGTATTAATTAAGACTTGATTAAACAAACTCAATCTCAAGCTTATAGACTTGAGAGAGAGCTAAAATGAGCTTATGACAAGCTTATGAAACAGTAGAGTACGTATTTGAGGAAATGAGAGCTTATAGATGAAAATAAGATTATGTAAACTAAATGAGACTTTTATTAATGATCCAAAACAGATTACAAGAGATTAAAAAGTGAAATTACATTTTAACTAAAAAAACTAACAAGCTAATTTTTACTTAAAGAAAAATACAGAAAAAGAAAATAGTATTGTTGAGGAATGTGAGTATTTATAGTCACAGAGCTGAACCTTCTAATAGCCTTTCTTGCTCTAACCAGCTCCAATTAATTATATCCGTACGATCTTCCTAAATCATTGGAGAGTTGAGTATGCCTTGGATCATGGGATCACTCACCACGGATTGCCCACTGGCAACCATTATGTTACTTTAGTGCTTGTTCGCATGAGTGATTTAAGTGCAAATTCAATTACCCATTCCTTGTGCATTCCCATTTGCCACCGGGCCTCCTTGCTTGGTGAGCAATTAGTGCCTTTGAGATGACTAATTTGACCCAGGCCAATCTTGTTCATTATACTTAAATTGTCCTTTTGTCATTTGAACACACAGACTTTTGCCCTTGATTTGACTGCATGGTAAAGTGAAGAGGATGATGAATAGTAACCATGTTCTTGGCGCCAATTTTTAGTTTTAATTGAATTAGGTAAACGAGTGGGATGAGTTAGGGTTATTGGCAAGTTTGGCCCTTGTCTTTGTTATGATTTTGCAATATAAATCAAAGGGGTGTAAAGGTTTGAAAATGACATAATCAGTCCCTGGAGTTTTATATAAAAGGGTTATGGGCTTAGGTTTTGATAGGATTTGGCCCATTAAGCTTAGGGATCATATGTGTAACTTTGGAAACTTGAGGGACCAGATTTGTAACTTTGGATTTTTGTCCTTTTGTCCTTTTGTGGTTTGACTGAGTTGACTAAGAGTTGACTGAGGGTTGACTTTTCTTACTTTGGCTTCTGGCTCTTGCACACTCCTTTAAAATTGTAAAAAAGATCCAAAAAAAATAGAGAGAGTTCTTCCGTTCTTCTTCCGTGTTTGCCTGTTTTTTGACGGTTTTCTTGTGATTTTTGTCTTATCCATACCTGCACACACAAAAACAAGCATATCTTTGCCATTTTTAGTATGTTTTTGGTCTTTATTGGGTTTATTTTGATACAAAATAGATATGTGTTTTCACACATATCAACACACATCAAGTTTTTGGCGCCATTGCCAAGGAATTGTTTAACAGTTTTTAGTGAAGTGATCACAAGCATTTATAATAGTTAGACAATTTTATGTAATAACTAGTAAGCTAACCGGGCCGGTTTATAGAAAGTCCAAGGAAAGCCTGGCCCGGCCCATGACGTGTAAGTATATTAACCCTCTTCACACATAGAGAGGGTGTTGGTTGAATGCATTTTTCTCACTTTCTATGTGTGTGTTTTTAGTGTTTTCTCCGTTCCACTTCTCTCTGTAGCTTTCTCTCTCTAGTTTCATAGTCTGTGTGAAAATCATTTCCTTCAATTGGTATCATCACCATGGTTTCATCTTGGTTTGATTAAGTTGTGTTGTGTTGGTTGTGTTTCTCTCTATATTATAACTTTTGGGTCATTCGCCTAATTTTTTTGTTTTTACGTCCTCACATATCACTTTGCCACCTTGAGCACAAGTTATCCTTGTTTTCTTACAAATTTCGCGGGCTTTTAGCCATATATTGGGCCATATATCACGGGTGCATCGTATGACTCGGAAAGGTGTTTAACAAAGTGAATTTTTTTGTTTGTGACACAGATTCAAAAAGTGAGCTCGCAACATTTTTTTTTGATAAAAAATGCTTTGGATCTTCATCTTTTAAATGTGTTGTGTTCATAAAGTTTATATTTTTATGGCTGCTTGATGTTTCTACAACAAAACTACAAAAAATTTTGGATTCAAATTGTTAAAAACACGTTTTTAAGAAGATTTTTGTTGCGTTTTGGGCTGTTTGGGACAACAGCTTTTTCGGGTGAAAAAGAGCTTATATTTCGTCTTTAAAACGTGTGTTGATCATCAAGTTTGGATTTTTATGAAAGTTTAATGCGTTAGGAAGGTTTCGGTTAAAAAATCTTGGATTAAAGACGTCAAAAAGTGTCTTTTTCGTGTTTGAAAATTTGTATTTTTTACACTAGGAGAATTATACATGTTTTTACACTGGGCGAATTATACCACGTTGCTTGGGAGAATTATACCATTTTGCTTGGGAGAATTATACGCTTCTCTTGGGTGAATTATACACTTCTCTTGTGTGAATTATACGCTTCTCTTGGGTGAATTATACACTTCTTTTAGGTGATTTATACGCTTTTCTTGGGTGAATTATACACTTCTCTTAGGTGAATTATACACTTCTCTTGGGTGATTTATACACTTCTCATGGGAGAATTATACCATTTCTCTTGGGTGATTTATACATCTCCATTAGGTGATTTGTACGATTTTTCTTTGATTTGTAAAATCCCGTTAAATATAAACTTATTTTCTCGGTTTTATCAAGAATTGTAAAATCCCGTGTAATCTCAAGACTTAATCACTTAAACAAACAACACTTACACACAACAACCTCTAATCACTGAACGATCAAAATATTATCTTTTCATTTCACACATCAATTACTTAAAAATGTTTAACATGAATGAGAGAGTTTACAATCAGCAATCACAGTCTGCAAGTGTTACTCATCAAGTTTCAATGTTTCATCCACAATCATCTCAAGTGATTCATCCTCAATCATATCAAGTGATTCATCCTCAGTCATCTCAAGTGATTCATCTACAATCATCTCAAGCACCAACAGTTTCTTTACAATCACCAGCAAATCTTCTACAATATGATTCAGGACTTGTACCATACTTTCTTCCAACTAATGATCCCCTTGAAAGCTTCAACAAAGCTTTAGCATTCACGTGTACCACATTTGACTCAAGTTACCCATCATACAACACTCAACTAGAGACTTTGTCAAATCCGATGAACCAAGTTGATATGCAAGGACGACAGACTTAGAATTATGTGGGTAATTTTTTAAAGGATAATGATCATATAGCAAGGCAGCGTACTCAACCTACGAAGGTACAAAATTTTGCATGGTTCATGAAAAAGATGCTGCTAGCACAAGTTCAGGAAGCATGGATTACTTTGAGTAAATAACAACTTGTAATTTTTGCAGATACAGGAGATAGAGTTGATTCACACCTAGGTGCTTACAAAGTTACAACCAATGCTATCTTCCAATCAGATGGAATTGATTTATATGATTCAGATTGTGATGAAGACCCTACTGCACAAGCAAGTTTCATGGCCAATATCTCAAGTTACAGTTCAGACGTTCTCTTTGAGGTACCACATTTTGAAACTTTCCAAATTAAATGGCTAATCAAAGTGTGCCAGTGATGCAACATTTTAAACAAACACCTATTGATGATTATCCAGATAATGAGATAACAAGTGATAGTAATATCATTCTGTACTCTCAATATCTGCTAGAAACACAACAGACATCTGTTCAAGATACTAATTCGTCTGCACAACAAGATTCAATGATAAAATCTGTGATTGAACAAATGTCTAAACAAATGATTAGTCATGTAAATAATTGGAAAAAGGCTAATCAGGAAAAGAATAATGAATCCTTAACCGCTGAGCTTGAGAGATATAACGAACGAGTCAAAACTTTTGAACAAAAACTTAATATTGATTTAAGCACTCGTGAAAAAATAATCGATTTTCAAATGGATGATATGATTAAGGAAAAACTTGCACTTAAACAGCAAATTAACTCACTTGAACAAAATATTTCTAATTAAATCAAGGAAAAGGAATCTTTGTTGCAAACATTTACTGTTTTTAAAAATAAATCCAGAGAAAATGAAAGTAAATACATGGACAATGAAATTGATTTAAAAAGAAAACCAACGAGCTGGATAATATTGTTTATAAAGTGGGTCAATCTGCTCAAACAGTGCACATGTTAACAAAGCCATAAGTTTTTTATGATGACACCCACAAACAAGCACTTGGCTATCAAAATCCGTTTTAT
>BQNB010094428.1:0-26122 GCA_026074375.1 Tanacetum coccineum
GATGAAAGTGATTCGATAATAAATAGATGTACTTGATTAGACTTAGTTTGGGAATCCTATTCGATCAGATGGTGGCGTAAACTATCAAGTTGATCAAAAGAATTGGAGGTTATCCAATCTATTGTTTTTTAAACTTTTTACCTTCGTCAAGACTCCTAGTGACAAAAACAAGCATTAGGCGCAATCAATCATTTCAAGACTAAGACATCCTCTATGAGCTTGATTTGCGGTTCGTTTCACAAACCATATACATCAATAATTATGTTCCTAGTTATACCAAACCGCTTAAGAAATGGTCAATACAAAAGGTAGCCGATCGTAGACAAAAAGGCGACAATTGATTGATTAACAATATCCCTTTCGGCCTATGATATTCTCAACAAACAATCCGGTTGATAAAACTATGCCACTTTAGAACATAAGAACAAATGGATCTAAGACTTAGCTTGAAATTGAATTAACATGCCACACTATCATAATCGAATCTTCATACCACAAACATCATCTAACCAAGCACATAAAGGGACTAGCCACTCATATTAAACAAAGACATAATTTCAGAAAATAATGCATTCATAAACATAATAAGAGTTCTTACAAAAGTATTGCAAAAGCTTAAAGGAATGTAAACTAGGAAATGACAAACTTGTGACTTAGAGGGATCCTTCCTCCTTCTTGGCTTTCCTGGAGCTTCTTCCTGACTTTCCTGGACTTAGATGGCTTTGGAGAGGAGTGGTGGCTATGAGGATTAGGATTTAGGGTTGGAGAATAGTGAGGTGTGTGTTAAAATGAGGCATAGGGGTCTCCTATTTATACTACTATTTTATGTCGGTTCCAGGGCCTAAAGGGGTGTCCAAAGTCGGTTTAGAGGGTCTAGATCCTTCTTGGTTATTCAGGTTTCTTCTAGAGTGAAATGAAAAACGTGGGCTCCAAGAGCCGGGCGGCACGGCTTCCTGCCGGGCGGCAGACTCTCCAGCCGGGCGGCTGGGAGGTCGCTGGTGGGATCTTTTTGTTGGTTTTTTTGTTTAAGGCTCTTGCTCGAGTTGTGCTTGGCCGTGGGCCTTCGTACTTCACCATATCTTCATTACAACTTGATCTCAGGTCTTGGAAGCTTGAGTAATTAGATTTCTTCTTCTTTGAGATGCTTCCGCACTTGATCCTGACACGGGATTCTTCGTACTTGAGATAATCTCCGCATGTTCGTCTCTCCTTTTCTTGTTTTCCTGTATTTGGCTGCAATTACACTAGAAAGCATATTTCGACATAATCGAGTAATAAAACCATAGGTAACTGACCAATTACCTAATATAAAAGTATGAACAACGCTCCCAAAACATACTTGATTTGAGCGTTATCAGCCTCCTAATTCCATCGAAAATCCCTCATGTCTATGCACCCCTTTAACGCCTTGAAGAACGGTAATGCTTTCTCTGCAGATTTAGCCAGAAAATGGCCCAGAGCGGCTAGTTTCCCATTGAGGCTTTGTACCTCCCGTATTGTTCGAGGATATATCATATCGATAACATCTTTGACCTTCTTTGGATTAGCTTCGATTCATTTGTTTGTAATCATGTGCCCTAGAAATTAACCTGTCTCAACGCCAAACACGCATTTCTTTAGGTTCAGCTTCATATTGATGCGCGACAAGGTGTTGAAGGTTTCTCTGATATCTTCCGTGAGGCTTCCTTCACTTTTGCTTTTAATAACCATATCATCTATGTATATTTTGATATTTCGGCCGAGTTGGCTTGAAAAGGCTTTATCTACCAATCGCTGGTAGGTTGCGCCCGCGTTTTTAACGTCCAAATAGTACCGCTTTGACAACCGGACTAAATGTCTCATCAACATCAATACCCACTACTTGTGTACTATCATTCACTATAAGACGAGCCTTGTAGGATAAGAGTCCCATCTGCCAAATACTTATGGCGAAATAGCCACATATAATGAACAATATTGGTATCAGCGAGTCTAGGTACTAGAGTCCAAGTTTTATTTTTAATGAGCGCATTATATTCATCACGCATAACATTTGCCAATTTGGATCATTAAACGCATCAGCATATGATTTTGGTAAAGGTGAAATGGAAGACACGTGAAGATTCAGACGCTGAGTGGGACGAGTAGTCCCAACACAAAAGCGTGTGACCATGGGATGAATCGAAACCGGGTTTGGGTTAGGATTTTGAGTCGGATTCGTTTCATTAGTCGGTTAAGGTGTTTGGACCATGGTTTTGGGTAAGAAGTGGTGTAGGTGGCGGGTTTGTTTAGGAGTTGCGTCTTTTGGTTTAGCTCTGGGGGTATGATAATGGTTGGTGAGTGGGATGATGTTAGAAGTGTTGCAGAGTCTCCATCGTGGGCTGAGTAGTGGACTCAGGAGTAGTAATGTTGGAGACAATAGCATGTGAGGGTTTAGTAGGTTCATTTTGAGTTATTGTATCTTGAGGCGGTACAAGGGGAGTTTGAAGAATTGTTTGAGTGGTTATATTAGGAGGGTCATCTAAAAAGGTATAGTGACGAGACGAGGTGGGGTTAGTAGACCCGTACGGGAATACCGTTTCATCAAAAGTAACGTTAACGAGAGATAATTTAATTTATTAGTGTTTAAGTCAAGGCAACGATACCCAAAATGATTGGAAATGTATCCCAAAAAAATGAGGGTGGTACGTGGTCCAAGCTTGTGAGTAGTGTAAAGGTAAGGGTAGCATAAACACCCAAAAGTACGTAAAAGACTGTAATCTGGGGTTTTACCAAACAAACAGGTATAAGGTATTTCACTGTCAATAGCCGTAGAAGGTAAAATATTTAGTAAATGAATGGCCATATTGAGTGCTTCAACCCAAAAGGTAGGTGGAAGGTGAGCTTGGAAAAGTAAAGTCCGAATGAGATTGTTTATGGTACGTATCATTCTTTTGGACTTACCATTTTGTTGAGATGTTTTTGGACATGAAAAACGAAATTGATTCCATTTGAGATAAAAGTAATGTTAGTTGCGGGGGTTGTCTAATTCTCATCATGGCTCACACTAAAACGACTTTATTTCACATTTAAACTGAGTATGAACATAATTATGAAACAACACACATTTAGAAAAACATCCGATTTATTAATCAATGGATAAACCCAACAAATTGCGAATATGGATCACATATCAAAAAATAAAACATAGTATTTTAGAACCCGAAAGGATCATAATGGGTGAAAGTACACACATTCCAAGTGAACAATGTCAAAAACAGAAGTTTCTGAAGTAATGGTAACTTCAAATGGAAAGCAGGAGGGTCGCACGTGTTTGCAAGTTGACAAGCTTGACAAAAAATGGGAGGTTTCTTTATTACAAGAAATAAAATTACGAGAAACAAGACGACCTAACACTTTACTTCCTTGATGTCCAAGTCGTTGGTGCCACGTATGCAGATTGGTAAGAAAAGCATGAGGAACTAGAGAGGGCTGCGTGACTGGGTAAAGATCCCTCGTGCTATCACATCGGAGAAGCACCCGACGAGTCATGAAATCCTTAACAGAAAAACCAAACGCGCCAAATTCAATAGTCCAATTATTATCACAAACAAAAATTAAATTTTTGACAATATGGGGGTAATAAGTACATTATTTAGATGGAGAGATCTGTAAGGAGTTGGGAAAATACTATGTCCAGTATTGGTGACGGATATAGAATGACCGTCACCTACCGAGACAGATGGATAAATACACGTATTAAAAATATCACTAAGCATAGTAACTGAATCAATAAGGTGAGAGCTCATATCTGTATCCATGTTCCATGCACCAGTAGCGGGATCCTATAGGGTCACAACACTAAAGGCATGTGGCAAGGTGGTTTCCTGTCCTGGGATACCCGTAGGTCCCGTTGACCCGGGCTAAACTACTGTCTGAGCTGCATGATACACGAGTTAGGCTTGTTGAACAATGGGTTGGGTCGGGCTTACTAACGGATGACCTAGATGGGCTGGTGGATAAGTAAACCCAGGTGGAACACTAGTATGAGTAACGGGCTGATGGAGAGGGTTGGCCTGCTAGGCCAGTTGTACATAATAATACGGGCCTGAATGCAAACTACTTGGGCCAGCAAGAGCAAACATGTGTGGGCTAGCAGTATCGTGGTATGCTACTGGGCTCACAGTGGGAACACTAAGGGGTTTAGGAGCAATAGTAGTATTGTTATGATTCCCAGTACAAATAGTGTAGGTTTTAGATTTTCTCAAACACACACCAATATGATTAATCTTTAGAGAGAGAAAATGTTTAGAGAGAGAGGGGGATAGAGATAACATAAAACAAACACTTTACTATGTGAGAAAATTAATTAATCAACACCCTCTCCATGTGTGGAGAGGGCTTTTATGTCTTACAAAGTCTGAGCTTCATGGCCTTTCCATGGGTCGGCCCGGTTACAAACTAAACATTAACATAACATAGACTACGAGCTAATACCGTGAATACTGGAAGTGACCGAACCTTTTGTGGATTCCTAACAATCTCCCCCTAAGGAAGGTCACTCCAGTTTACAAATATCTTAAACTTTGCATTCTATATATGTTCTTCGATCTTGCTCGTAGTCTTGAATCTTAGTCTTTATCATGTATCTTTCTGTAGTGTTCTTTGATCTTTAGGCTTGAGCTTGTTCCTTCATGCTTTGACAGTCTTGTGATCTTGAGCCTTTATCACTTGATCTTTGAACTTCTTGAAATCATAAATCTTGCATCATCACTTGATTATCATTGCAATACTATGCCTTCTTGCGATCTTGTGTCTTTGGACCAACATGCTCATACTCTGTGTCATCTTGAAAGCTATCTAACAATCTCCCTTTATAATCTTTAACCTGAACACTTTATGACTTAAAAGAAGATGTTGAATATTAGAGTAGCGGAAGTCTTTATCTTTGTTTGATCTTGTGCTTTCTTGGTTTCTTGAAACTTTAAGTCTTGAGTATGAGCATGTGGTTATGAATCCGACTGAGCTGGAATGAGACAGCGCCACCATAATATAAACCTGCATTTAAGGGTTAGTAATAAGCACAATTATGGACGAATATGGCTTTTTTCATGTCAAAAATTTGGTAGCGGTTAACTACGGTTACGGAGGATCCGACTGTGATCAGGTAGGTTCAATTTAAAAGAACCTCCTTGACAGGGTTTACCTCCGGTTCCGTAAGATTCACCGTACTTGCTTGTTCTCATTACCATAACGTCTCAAAGCAGACAACACGATAAGAGTGAATCAGTTAGTTACAATCTGACTAATTGAGTCTTCAATTCATAGACTGGACCAAAAACGATATCCAATTGACACAAGCTTGATCCATATAGAATCGCGCAAGTCACCTACCGCAGTGCTGTTTGATGTTGACATTGGAAGGATTTCCATTCGTCAATGTGAAATGCCAAAGAGCATCACTTTGAATGTTATGGCAAGATCACAAGAATAATGCGTAGGACTCTTAGATATCACTTGTGTTCTTTGTTTGTGAACAACAAGTGTATTTTGGAATTGTGTCCTAATGAGATTTATATTAATCTCTTTTGGCTCTAGACTCAATAAGTGCGTTTTGGTTTTAGTGATCGAAGGCTGGAACTGACTGCCACCTTTTCAATACTAACTAACTCGGAGTGAGAAAGTCGATAGATAACATGTTATATCCGTGAGAAAAAAACAACGAATCATTTTAGAAGACATTGAGTGACTGGGGAAGGGTTATGCTTTGCATCATAATGGGTCCATGATGACTAAATTCAATACCAGACATCAACTTTGTGATTTGGTAGCATTGTATTGACCCAGTTTCTGCCTATCTGTAAGGATGCGTTCTTTCTTGTCACCCTTTATTTTACATTTCTTTTTCATTTTTAAAACACTTTTTTGTTTCCCAAGGACTTTCATCTACTAGCACCTTGTCGTGATTGTTCTAGTGCTAGCCATGCCTTAGTTCACATTAAATTCCTTTATTTTAATTCAAACTCCATTTTCCTTAGGACTTATATTTCTATTAATGGATGTCTCGGGTAGATCCCTCCGGTTTGGAGGATCATCGGACTTATACCGACCCTAACCACCTGATGTGGTTGTGTGAAACTCCATAAGTTGTACAACTCCCTATGGCAGTAACCTACGTTTTAGTGTAGTATAGGCAAGACTCGTGGGTTGTTATCGTTCTCTAGGGGAAGAGTGTGTGAAGGTCCGAACTAGATATAACTAAGGTCTACAGGATTGAAAGAAGAATATTTTTGTGTTTTTATATTTTAATGAAAGCAAATAAAATCTCGAGTTTGAATGGAGGTTTGTTTTAAACTAATTATCTAATAATTAAACTAAATCTAATGTGGAGAATTCGTATGATAAAAAAGAAGTGTTTATTTAATCATGCATGATTCTTAGTATGCTTCTCCTAACTCTATTGCCTTGTCACACTTGAGATGTATGTGTAAGTATTTCCGAGAAGCATGACAAATTACACGAAAACACCGTCTACGTGATACCTTGCCAGGGAAACACACAAGTAAGGTAGTATGAATACTGTTACAAGTCTCCTAGGTAGATAGATGCGCATTAGAATACTTAAAAGGGATCATCCATAGATGGGTAAGGTAGTATGAAGACTATTACCGATGGAATCCTTTCTACACAATCATGCTGCTCTAGGTCTTCGATACACTTAAGTAACTAGGGTTCTAGAGTCTAAACATGCATATACATCAATCAAAAAGCAATATTTTCAAGATCTACATACCAATTCACATGCAATCATAAGCAAACACTAATGAGATCTATGCTAGCTTGATAAGATAAGCAAAAAGAACATAAAAACCAATAATACATTAAGGACATATTTGAAAGATTAAGGTTAAAAGTACTTTACTATCATTAAAAACAAGCGATTGGGGAAGGTTAGAAAAGGTTGGGAAACCCTAAAATACTCCCTTATCTGCTATACAATCATTACTCTTCGAACTCCACTACCGTAATATCGCTTTATGATAAACCATAATATGCGTAGGGTGATTATATATTAAATCTATTGCGATGGCATCGCAAGGAATTATTGTCGTAAGTTGGGGGTTTGGTGGTGGTTCGGCGGGTCTGGTGGTGTAAACAAAAAATCATAATAAACCTACTATACATGCTCACCTATATTGATATTGTATCCAACATTACTACTCCTGAGTCACTTCGGTCAGCCCCGAATGGACCAACCACATATATAATCATCCCACTCAGCCCAACCATATCATACCCCTCAACTGGCGGCCTACTCACCACTTCTTACCCAAACCATGGTCCAAACCTGTAACCGACATACATGAAACGGATCCGAATCAAAATCCTAACCAACCGGTTTCGATTCATCCCTATGGGTCAACGCTTTTGTGTTGGGATACCTTGTCTCCCACTCAGCGTCTGAATCTTCACGTGTCTTCCATTTCACCTTTACCAAAATCATATGTTGATGCGTTTAATGATCCAAATTGGCAAATGTTATGCGTGATGAATATAATGCGCTCATTAAAAATAAAACTTGGACTCTAGTACCTAGACTCGCTGATACCAATATTGTTCATTATATGTGGCTATTTCGCCATAAGTATTTGGCAGATGGGACTCTTAGTCGCTACAAGGCTCGTCTTATAGTGAATGATAGTACACAAGTAGTGGGTATTGATGTTGATGAGACATTTAGTCCGGTTGTCAAAGCGGTACTATTTGGACTGTTCTTAGTTTGGCTACTTCTCGACATTGACCGGTTCATCAGCTTGATGTCAAGAATGCCTTCTTACATGGTAATTTATCTAAGACGGTTTATATGTCTAAGCCTTCGGGGTTTTGAGATTCTACACATCCTAACTATGTTTGTTTGTTGCAGCGGTCTTTTTATGGACTCAAGCAGGCCTTTCGGGCTTGGTTTCAGCGATTTCTGTTCTTATTTTATCGTGTTTGGTTTTATCATAGTCGTTGTGAATCATCATTATATATTACAAAACATGGGACTTATACTACTTATTTATTTTTGTCATGTTGTTGATATTGTACTTACTATTCTTTGAGAATGGTTGTGAAGATTATGCGTTCATTATATTCAGAAGTTTTCTTGACAGATCCTTGGTTCGCTTAATTATTTTTGGGTATTTTCCTGTTACGCTTGTGCTAACGCTCAAATCGAGTATGTTTGTGGGGAGCGTTATTCATAGCTTGGTATTGTTATTGGTCGTTGCTATGGTTTTATTACTTGGTTATGTCGAATATGCTTTAGTGTATTTGCTAGCCAAATACGGAATAAGAAGATATAGAGAGATGTACATGCGAAGATTATCTCAAGTACGATGAGAATCTTCTATGTCAGGATCAGGTGCGGAAGCATCTCAAAGTAAGAAGAACATCTAATACAAGCTTACAAGACCTGAGATCAAGTTGTTATGAAAGTATGGTGAAGTACGAAGGCCCCACGGCCAAGCTCAACTCAAAGCAAGAGCATTTAAACGAAAATCTAACAAAAAAGATTTCTACCAACGATCCTCTCAGTCCGCACCGGCTGAGGGCAGCCTTGGCAGTTCGTGGGCCGCCCAGGCAGGAGGAGGCTGTGCCACCCGGCTTTTGGAGCCTACGTTTTTCATTTCACTCTAGAGAAACTTGATAACAAGAAGGATCTAGACCCTCTAAACGACTTGGGACCACCCTTTAGGCTCTTGGAACGACATAAAATTGTAGGTATAATTATGAGACCCCTATGCCTCTTTTAACAACACACTCACTATTCTCCAACCCTAAAAATCCTAATCCTCGGAGTTACCACTCTCCTCAAAGCGTCTAAGTCCAGGAAAAGTCAGAAGATCTCAGAAGCCAAGAAGGAGAAGATCCCTTTAAGTCACAAGTTAGTCATTCCTAGTTGAATTCTTTAAGCTTTTGCTAATACTTTTGTAAGGAACTTCATATTATGTTTATGAATGCATTATTTTCTGAAATTATGTCTTTGTTTAATATGAGTGGCTAGTCTCTTATTGTGCTTGGTTAGATGATGTTTGTGGTATGAAGATTCAATTATGATAGTGTGGCATGTTAATTCAATTTCAAGCTAAGTCTTAGATCCATTTGTTCTTATGTTCTAAAGTGGCATAGTTTTATCAACCGGATTGTTTGTTGAGAATATCATAGGTCAAAAGGGATATTGTTAATCAATCAATTGTCGCCTTTTTGTCTACGATCGGCTACCTTTTGTATTGGCCATTTCTTAAGCGGTTTGGTATAACTAGGAACATAATTATTGATGTCTATGATTTGTAAAACGAATTCGAATCAAACTCATAGAGGCTGTCTTAGTCTTGAATTGATTGATTGCACCTAATGCTTGTTTTTATCACTAGGGGTCTTAACGAAGGCAAAAAGTTTTAAAAACAATAGATTGGATAACCACCAATTCTTTTAATCAACTTGTTAGTCTTTGCTACCTTCATATCGAATTGGATTCCCAAACTAAATCCAACCAAGTACATCTATTTATTATCGAATCCCTTTCATCATTGCTTGCTTGCATCTTAGGACTTTTATCATCAAAATCTTTATCAAGTTGAAACACCCAAATCCCCGCGAACGATCCCGGCTTACCATTCAATATCTTGCTAGTATGGACGAATTCACTTGCTCGTATGTGTTGCTTAAGAATTTGGTATACCGAGTTATAAATTTAAAACTGAACTGTATCGCACACATAAAGTTTTTAGCGCCTTTGTCGGGGATTTGATCATGTTTTACGATTTAGATCTTGTGTTTTATGATTTGATAGTGTTTCATAGAACCCTTAGAGCTGCCCGGCGCAACCCTTTGCCGCCCTAGAATAACCCCTCGACGAGCCCTCTGCCGTCCGGCGCAGCACTCTGCCGCCCAGCGCATCAGCTTCTAACAAAAATCCATTTTTTTATCCAATCTTTCTAAATCCTTTTTGGGTTTGATCTTATTTGAGTTTTGCCCTTGAATGCCAACACGTTCTGCTGGATAAAACCTAATTACTCCTTATTTCGAACCCGAACGTGTTATCCACCAAACCTTAAGAAAGAAAAAGAAGCAAAACCCGTTCATACCCATTGAAGACCGAGTTCTAAAAACCAAATATCCACCTTTTGAGAATCTTTTTGAAGCCAAAGTAGTCTATAACCCATTTCTTGACCTACCCTTCCCAATGGCCGACGACCAACCCATGTGGGGAAATAATCGGGCCGTAGCACCCACTCCCAGGGACGCTATTGTCGCGGTTGACCTTGGAGACAACTTCACCTTCAAAGGACACCATCTTTCCATGATCAAAGATCGACAATTCGACGAAAGCTCACGGGCCGATCCGCATAAGCACGTCGCTGAATTTGTTGAAATATGTGGAATGTTTCGTTAGGGCAACACCAATGCGGATGCCATCAAACTAAATTTTTTTCCATCATCCCTAATAAGAGAAGCCAAGATTTGGTTCAACGAACTAAGTCCCTGTGTGATAACCACTTGGGAAGAAATGAGACAAGCTTTCGTAAGCCAATTCTTTCCACCCGCTATGTTTAACTGACTCATAGGAGAAATTCAAGGTTTCACCCAACAACATCACGAATCACTAGTCGACGCTTGGCTACGTATAAAGGATCTACTTCGTAGTTGTCACGGACATGGTTTAGGATGAGGAACCGTAATCCAAATCTTTTACCACGAAATAGACGAACCAACCCAAGCTATCCTAGACGCCGGAGGAATATTCCTCTACAAAACCCCAAATGAAGCACATCAGTTGCTCGAGGATCGAGTTCTTCTCAAACTAGATTGGTCAAAAGAGAACAAAACCAAACCCCTTTGTAAAACCGTTGCCATCCCCGAAAGTGAAGAAAATTTACCATTATTGGAAAAAAAATGGAAGCCTTAATGACAAGGATTGATTCACAATTCAAAGAGATCAAAGGAGACATGAAAGAAATGAGAGATGGATGCAACAAATGTGGAGGACCCCATCCATCATCAGATTGCGATGATAAACCTATGGGAGGACCCAAGGAGGAAGAAGCAAACTATGCATCGGGAGGATATCGAGGAAATTATTATGGTCGAAGTTCTAGCAATTGGCGCGATCGTCAATCTTACCATCGAGATGAAAACCGAAACTCAAACCCTGGTGAGGAAACCCGCTAATTCCACGTTTACCCAAAAAGAAACCAGACGAATCAGAATTCGAGAAAACCATGAGAGAATTCGTTATAGCACAAAAGACAGCGAATGATTTTGTCAAGAACCAATTCTACAATCTCAAAACCAAAGTCGAACAAGGACAAAAGAATCATCAAGCTGCGATTCAAGACATTGAAACAAAGTTTGGTAGGATTTCTGATCACCAATCTTCAAGACCCACGGGTACGCTGACTAGCAATACCCAAACTAATCCAAAACCTTCAACATCAAACGAAAGACCTTACCGACCACCGCCTGCTCGAAATGAGCATGTGAATGCCATATTCACACGCAGTGGTAAGACCTATGACCCACCAGCTAACCCAAACACCAAAACTGCCGTCTTTCTTGACAATAGTGAAGACGAGGCAAAAAAAGTCGAAAAAGAGGCAGAACCTCTACCAAAAAAACCAATTCAGAATGATACACCGCCACTAAAAGCCTATAAGCCAAAAATTCCATATCCACAACGCTTGAATAAAGAAAAAATAGAGGCACGATATGCCAAGTTTTTAGACATGATCAAAGAAGTCAGGATCAACGTACCCCTCGTTGACGTCCTGGCAGGCATGCCTAATTATGGCAAGTTTTTGAAAGATCTTGTAAGCAAAAAAAGTAAGATGGAGCAAATCTCTGCTACCTTTTTAACTGAGGAATGCTCATTCATTCTTCAAAACAAGATCCCACCAAAGCTTTAAGACCCTAGAAGTTTTCTAATCCCTTGCAAACTCAGTTGAATATCTCGCCTTGGCCGATCTAGGATCAAGTATTAATCAAATGTCGTATTCACTATACGCTGCACTTTCTGGAACAACTCTGAAACCCACAAGGATGAGTATTTGCCTAGTAAATCATACTTTCCAATACCCTATGGGAGTTGCTGAAAATATGCTCGTTCAAGTTGGAAAATTCATGTTTCCTGTATATTTTGTTATCCTGTAAATGGAGGAAGATGATAGAGTCCCTCTAATTTTAGGAAGACTGTTCTTGCATACCGCTGATGCCATCATAAGAGTTAAGAACAAAGAACTTAATTTAGGAATTGGAGAAGATAGAGCAACCTTTCACATCGATAAAGCTATGCAACATTCTCACGTAAATGACGACACATGCTTCCGCATGGATTTTATCGATGAAATAACCGAGGATGAACTCGATGCTCTGCTCGACGATTCTAAACCATTCCTAAATACATCAGAAAAGATAAGCGAAACACCAGTCGACAAAGAATTCGATGATTTCATGTCAGGGAATGTTCAAGAGGATGATGTCAAAGATGATTTTGAGGAGTTAAATCAAGACATCTATCCAAGATCCACCAACCGATCTTGAGATGAAACCTCTTCCAAAACATCTAGAATATGCCTTTCTGGAGGAAAATTCTCTTCTCCCAGTAGTCATATCAGCTTTACTCAAACATAATGAAAAGGAATGACTTGTTTCAATTCTCAAAAATCATAAAGAAGCATTCTCTTGGAAAACATTCGATATTCTAAGGATTAGCCCTTCCTTTTGGAAACACAAAATCAATTTTGAGGACGATGTCAAATCAGTCATTCATAGACAACGACGACTTAACCCAAACAAGAAAGAAGTCGTGAAAAAAGAGATTATCAAACTTCTATATGCGGGTATCATCTATGCTATCAAAGATAGCCCTTGGGTAAGTCCGGTGCATTACGTGCCAAAAAAAAGAGGAATGACCGTTGTGATAAATGAAGACAATGAACTCGTTCCAACATGAACAGGATGGCGTGTTTGTATCGACTACCATAAGTTGAACGAAGCCACCCGAAAGGATCATTTTACTTTACCCTTCATAGAGCAAATGCTGGAAAGATTAGTCGGAAACAAATTCTTTTGTTTTCTTAATGGATTTTCTGAATATTTTCAAATTCCCATTGAACCAGCCGATCAGGAAAAGACCACTTTCACTTGCCCTTATGGAACCTACGCCTACAAGCGTATGCCTTTTGGTCTTTGCAACGCGCAAGCAACTTTTCAAAGGTGCATGATTGCAATTTTTCTGGATATGCTCAAAACCTCCATGGAAGTCTTCATGGACGATTTCTTAGTGTTTGGAGATTCATTCAATTCATGCTTAAATAATCTAAAGAAAATGCTAATTCGATGTAAACAAGCACACCTAGTTCTAAACTGGGAGAAGTGTCACTTCATGGTAACCGAGGGAATTATGCTGGGACACAAAGTCTTTCGTAAAGGACTAGAGGTCGATAAAGCAAAAATCGACGTGATAGCTAAGTTACCACCACCCACTAACGTCAAAGCCGTTAGACGGTTCTTAGGACATGCCGGATTCTACCGCCTATTCATAAAAGATTTTCGAAAATCTCCAGACCCATGATGAAACTTCTCAAAAAAGACTTAGTCTTTAACTTCTCAACAAGGCATTCGAAACTATAACACCCCCATTTTGACAAATATAGAAGTGGAAGCTAATCTGGGGTATTATTTCATAGTACAATAGTCATAATCATAGAAAACAAATCGTAAAGAGACGTTTTTGGAAAATTTAGTTATCATGCATTTATTCATCAGAGTTTTTACAAAAGAGAGGTCCCAAAATCTAGGAACATAAAGTTTAAATGATAACAGTTTAGCCATCTTCAAGTCCGTGCCACTCCGTGTCATGTGATGCTCAATTACCTGAGATAAACATGCTAAAAGATCAACATAATCGTTGAGTGAAATTCATAGGTTTATGTTAAACAGTTTGAATACAAGTTTAATAATGGGTTACGTTATTATACACCTATAAGTGTAATAATTGTAATGAGTATAATTATTATAGAAAACAATATAATTGCCCTAAGATCATGACACTGAGACCTTGAGATAATCAATAATCACAAGAAGTTGCCCCAACAGGTGCCTTTGCCAAACACCCGCATAGTGATTCAAATGAAGTGCGTTTGGTTACCAGAAAGTATAGGTACACCAACGGGGAAGTTCAGTCCCAAATAGATCTATTCACAGCATTCGCGCTTACTCCGAAAAGTAATTAACGGTTCATGATAGTGGGGTCTTAATGGCAAAAGTAAGGACTTAGGAAATAATATATCAGGATAGCATACAGTTGGAAAAACACTCGTATTCATGGTTTATAGCATGTATCCCCCTCGCGGGTTTATGAAACATTTCAAAGATTTAAAATGCGAGGCTATGAACTTACCTTAACAGGGAAATCTGATTGATGGCAAAAGTATATCAAGTGAAAGTAACGACCTCGTCACGCAACCTGAGGTAATATGTCAAGTCTTAGTGTGATGGTTTATGTTTCAAAACTTTATAAAGTTTAACGTATTACTTTGATTTATTAATTTATGGAAATATTGTATCACTGTTCAGGCTATCATAATCCAGAGGCCATGTAGTATCGTTTGAGGAGTCAGAGCACTTTAAATCGTAAACCCAGCAAACTCCACAAAAAAAATACCAAATAGGAACCCTCAAACTTGAAATTCAAATGGAACCCCTCACATGAAATTCCCTAGTAACGTGATACGATAAGATTTTTAAGTTTCTTCAAAAGCTAGTCGATGATAAATTACGTTAATTATATAACGTAATTGTTTTATAATGCGTCGATCGATGATTAATAACGATAAATGTGTCGGGTTTTAATAAAATCGAGTCTTATAATATTAATATATATTTTTATAATTTATATAAAAATATTATATTTTATATTTTTAAGTTTGCAAAAATGGCAATAGTTTAGTCCTTTATATATAAAGTATATATAATTTAAACCTTTAACTTTGAAACTTGGCAAGATAGGTCCTTATAGTTATAACTTTAGGAATATGGCAGGATTAACCCTTGTACTTGTTAATTTCCAAATAGTTATGATATATACCCCTTGCATGGAAATGATTTACAAATCAAGTCCAAAAAGCCATGCAAGCTTATTTTAGGGTTCCAAATGATATTTGCAGGTTATAGGGTTTTAATCAAAACGGGTCGTTTTTAGGGTTTTAATAAAAAACGCATGGGTTTGTGGTTCAAGGGATCAAACAAGAGTTTATATAGGATCTAACAAACCTTATGAAAGATTTAAAACAGATTATAAGTTTATGGAACAAGATTTTGAGCTTACTTGAGCTTAAATGGGTCAAAAAGAGGGTTTTGGGTTCGTACGCCTAGAAACGACTTCAAGGGCTTCCTTCTCTTGATTCTTGACTTCAAATTTGCTGAGTTCTTCCTTATTTGATCTTCCTTGGTCTGGTTTAGAGCTCCATTTGTGTGTATGATGAATTTTGAGGTGTGTTTGAAAGTGTGGGGGAGTTCGGCTATTTATATGGGTCGAAACCCTTGGTGCCCAAGTTTTATGCTTGGAGTAGGGATCAAGGGCTGTAGGTAGTGACTAATGAAGGCTATAGGGTGAGTATGAAAGGCTAGAAGTGTAGCTTTGAGTGGTGGAAGGTGTACAAGGGGTTCGGTTTACAAAGGGGTGACAAGGAGGTGACAAGAAGACTTGGTGGCCAAAGGAGGTGATGGAGGTGCTTGCTAGGCTTCTTGGGGTGGTAGTAGGTTAGTCATAGAGGTGCTTGAGGTGTTAGGGTGCTAGCTTAGGTGTAAATGGGTCAAAAATAAAAGAAAAAGGGGTGTCGGGTTTGGTTTTGGTCTCGGGTTAGGGTTTTTGGTTTAAATTCAAATTAAGGTTAGGGTTTAGGATAGCTTAAGGTTTAGGATTAAGGTTTAGGATCAAGGTTTAGGTTTAAAATGAAATTAGGGTTTTAGGGTTTAGGGTTTTAGATTAGGGTTTAGGACGATTTAGGGTTTTGAATTTGTGCATTGAGTATTTGTATGTTGTGTTTAAAAAGTGGTAAGAAACTAGAATGAATTTGGAGGGAAAATGGCAAAGTTTGAATTTGTGCTTCATGGATTTGTACATTGAGCTTAAATGAGTTATACATTGACTTGGAGGGAAATTATATTTCAAATGTTATGCATTGTACACTTGTACACATGTTTGAAGGCTTGCACATTCATTTTATATGTATACATTACATATAATTAGGGTTTTGATATAAATGTTAACGGATAAAGTCTATTTTGATATAACGTTGTAAATGGTACGTTAAATGGATAATGTACTTGCATTGGTGTAGGTTGCGTGAGCTCGTTTACTTTAGAGATGCAAGTTACGTTGCATAATGAGATAAAGCAAAAATTTCCCTGTAAAAAGGTGGTATATATAATAGATGGATATTACAGTGCATCTAATTTAATAGATGGATAATTACATTGATGAAAATTATGGGTTGTTATAGTCTCCCTCCCTTAAAAGAAATCTCGTCTTGAGATTTAGTTGGATGCCGGAGTGATGTTCAAAAACAGATGTGGATACTTGGCACGAATTTGATCTTCGCATTCTCATATAAATTTTGGTCCTCTTTTAGAGTTCCATCTTACTTTGACTATAGGAATACGACTTTGTTTTAGTTGCTTGACTTCTCGATCCATGATCTCTACTGGTTCTTCTATAAAGTTGAGTTTGTCATAAAATCAAAGTTCTTTCATTGGAATGATAAGGGATTCGTCAGATAAGCATTTCTTTAGATTAGAAACGTGGAAAGTACTATGGACATTACTGAGTTCTTCAGGAAGCTTAAGTTTATATGCCACTGGGCCAATCCGTTTAAGGATTTTGAAAGGTCCAATGTACCGGGGATTAAGCTTTCCTCATTTTCCGAATCGGATTACACCTTTATGAGGTGACACTTTTAACATAACACGATCTCTAACTTGAAATTCTAAAGGCTTTCGCCTTACATTGGCATAACTTCTCTGCCGGTCTCTTGCAGTTTGTAAGCATTGTCGAATTTGCACTATCTTTTTAGTGGTTTCATGGATTATTTATGGTCTTGTAAGTTGAACATCTCCAACTTTGGCCCAGCAAATAGGTGATCTGCACTTTCGACCATAAAGTGCCTCAAATGGTGCTGCCTTAATACTGACATGGTAACTGTTATTGTAAGAAAATTCTACTAATGGTAAGTGTTTTTCCCATCCTTTTCCAAAATCTATAACACAGGCTCGAAGCATGTCTTCGAGTGTTTGGATGGTTCTTTCACTTTATCCATCGGTTTCAGGATGATATGCCATACTCATATTTAATTGAGTATCCAAAGCCTTCTGTAATGATTTCCAGAATCTGGATGTAAAATGACTGTCACAATTCGAGATGATGGATATTGGTACTTCATGCCGGGAGACTATTTCTTTAATGAATAACCTTGTAAGGGTTTCCATACTATCTGTCTCTCGGGTAGGATGAAATGTGCAGATTGGTAAGGCGATCGACAATGACCCAGATTGTTTCATGTTCGTTTGATGTTTTGGGTAGTTTTGTAACGAAGTCCATCGTTATTCTCTCCAACTTCCACATAGGAATATCCGGTTGTACCAGTACGCCGAATGGCTTCTGACATTCTGCCTTAACTCTAGAACATGTCAAACATTTGCCAACATATTTAGCGATGATTGCCTTTATGTTAGGCTACCAATAGAGTTTCTTTAAATCCTGATACATCTTGTCAAAACCTGGGTGAATAGAATACTTTGATTTATGAGACTTATGCATGATCAAGTCTCTCAGATTACCAAAGAGTGGTAACCAGCTTTGGTTTTTAATACAACGAGTTCCATCAGGACGTATTTCAAATGCTCTGTCCATTCCTTGTAAGTTTTTAGCCTTGATGTTTTCTTCTTTGAGTGCTTCAGTTTGAGCTTTGATAATTTGTGATGGTAATTTTGGATGAATGGTCATAACTAATGATCTAACTCGGAGTGGTTTGATTTGTTCCTTCCGGCTTAAGGCATCTGCTACAACATTTGACTTTCCAGGATGGTAGCGAATTTCACAATCGTAATCTGCAAGCAATTCTAGCCAACAGCGTTGTCTCATGTTCAACTCTTTTTGATCAAGGATATGCGGAAGACTTTTAGGATCAGTGAACACAGTACATTTGGTGCCATACAGATAGTGTCTATAAATTTTAAGAGCGAACACTACTGCTCCTAATTCGAGATCAAGAGTGGTATAGTTTTCTTCATTAGGCTTAAGTTGTCGGGATGCATATGCAATAACCTTCTCTCTTTGCATTAACACCGCTCCCAGACCTTGATGGGATGCATCACAGTAAACAACAAAATCGTCATTTCCTTCTAGTAATGCTAAGATTGGAGCTTCACATAGCTTCTGTTTTAGTAGTTGAAAAATCGACTCTTGGTCTTTTCCCCAGATATACTTCTTGTTTTTCTGGGTTAATTCAGTCAAAGAATTTTCAATCTTCGAGAAATCTTTGATAAATCTTCGATAAGAGCCGACAAGTCCTAAGAATTTTTTGACGTATTTCTGTGGGTGTAGTAGGAGATGTCCAATTCTTAACTGCTTAAATCTTGGCGGGGTCAACATGAAGTCCTTGACTATCAATTAAGTGTCCAAGAAATTGCACGATACGAATCCAGAAATCACACTTGGAGAACTTGGCATACAACTTTTCTTTCTTGAGTAATTCTAGGATTATTCTCAGATGATTTGCGTGCTTTTCTTTGTTACGAGAGTAGATGAGAATATCATCGATGAACACTATTATGAATTTGTCCAAGTATAGTTTACACACACGGTTCATGAGATCCATGAATATAGCAGGTGCGTTAGTTAAACCAAATGGCATCACTTGAAATTCATAATGTTCGTATCTTGTTCTAAAAGCAGTCTTGGGAATATCTTCATCCCTTACTCTCAGTTGATGATAGCCTGATCTTAAGTCAATCTTCGAGTAGACACTCGAACCTTAAAGTTGGTCAAATAAGTCATCAATCCTGGGTAATGGGTAACGATTCTTTACGGTAAGTTTATTCAACTCCCGGTAATCGATACACATTCTGAAAGATCCATCTTTCTTTTGACAAACAAGACAGGAGCTCCCCAAGGTGAAGTACTTGGTCAGATAAAACCTCAATTTGATAACTCTTGAAGTTGGTTAGATAGTTCCTGCATTTCTGAAGGAGCTAATCTATAAGGTGCTCAGGCTACAGGTGCCGCTCCTGGAATTAGATCGATTTGGAATTCTATTTGGCGAACGGGAGGAAGGCCAGGTAGATCTTTAGGAAAAACTTCTGGGAATTCTCTAACTGCTAGGATATCTTATAGTCTTTTCTCGTCTGACTTCTTTTCTATTACTTGGATTACAAAAACTTGACAACCTCGGGATATATACCTTTCGATTTTTATACAGGATATGAGATTTAGTCAGGTTTTACTTTGATTACCTCGGATGATCAAAGTTTCACCGTTGATTGGGATGTAGACGACTTTCTCGTCACAGATAATTCTAGCATGATACTTGGATAACCAATCCATACCAATGACGACGTCAAAACTATCGAGTTTGATTGGCATAAGATCAATTTCAAAAGGTTGGTTTAACAAGGTCAGGGTAGAACCTTGAATATCGGTGTTTGTGCTTACTAGGTTACCATCAGCCATTTCGATATTGTAAAAGGTATCTATTATCATGGGTGGAATATTTAGCATAAAGGCAAGAGATATAGATACGAAGCTTTTATCGGCTCCAGAATCAAATAATACTCTAGCTAGATGTTGGTTTAGAAGGAACATACCCGTGACTATGTTTGGGTCTTGGTGAGCATTCCTATCCCTCAGCATGTAGGCTCTTCTCTGGGCATTGTTGTTGGCGGTCTGTTGGCACTGATTTACATAATGCCCTTTCTCTCCACAAGCATGACAAGTGGTTGGCCCTTTGTTTCTACAGTTCTTGGTCAGATGGCCCACCTTGTTACAAGTATTACACTTAACAGTGCAAGGTCCTATGTGATGCAGAGTGCATTTCTTACACAAAGGATGGTTTCTAATATACCCATTGTTTTCAGTTAGTGTGACAGCATAAGACCTGAAGGTTTCTTGTCTTCTGTTCTATTGTGGTTGGTGATTATTGTAGCGGTTGTTGGTGTAGCGGTTGTTGGTGTTACGGTAGTTGTTGTTGTTGTTAAAAGTTCTTCTGTCGTCAAACTTTCATTTGTGATCACTTGATACTTACATCGGAGTGTGCTTTGTTACCTGATCATTAGCCTCTGGGCTATGTTAATGGCTTCCTCTAGAGTTTGAGGTTTAGAGGCGGTAACATTCCCTTCAATACTTTGAGGCAATCCCTCGATAAAAACATCCATCATTTTCTCAGAATCTGATTTATTAAAAGTCACGGTATGATTCATAATGATGACGACGAAGATAATGATGCATATTATGACGACGAAGATAATGATGCATATTATTTGATATGGATTCTCATAAGCACCTGATTTATTAGAAGTTACGGTATGATTCATAATGATGACAACGAAGATAATGATGCATATTATTAAAATTTCTCGTGTATCGTTATCTCCAGGGTTGGATATAGGATAAATAATATAAATCGGTAATATGAAACAACAAGGTATAACGGGATCACCATTGTATTATATCATGAACAACTTGCCTTTGTACTGTACATAGTCAAAATTTGACAAGTGTTGTTATTTATACCACACATTCCGTGGCTAGGTTCTATCAAAAGCTATAACTAGTATCTAATCTAGTAGTCCGATGGTCCTTCCTGGCTGTTCTTGTGTTCATAGATTGCATCTAGAAGACTTTCCTTATCTGCTTGGTGACGAACCTGGATCTCCTTGATAATTTGTTCTAGATTAGCAATCCTAAAGCGAGCCAGAGCAATCTTGTTGTTATTTCCTATTTACTTTCTTTGAAGTTTAACACTTTGAGTACGAGATTCTCGGAGTTCAGCTTCTAGATTGTCAAAATCTTGTTGTATGATTACCCGGCCATTTCCAAGACCTTCTATTTTGTCTTCTATGTGCTTAATGCGGTCGAGAGAGAGTTCATCTAGATGATTCAAAATTTCCTCAATTTGCACCTCGTGACGTTCTAGACTTGTCTTATGAGAGCTTTCTCCTATCTCAAATGCTTGAGGTAGGGCAGAAGTAGAGGAGGATGATCGGTCACGGCCTCGTTTCTTAAGTGGTAATAATTCCTCAGGAAGAAAGAATTCTTGAGGATTAAACATTGGAGATAACAGTGAAGATGAAGGCACAATAGTTGGCGGTGGAATAGGTGATTTTTCAGCATGACCTTTATATAGGGGTCATCATGAAAAAGTGAAAGAGTTGGTGAAGCTATTGGAACTAAACCAAATGAGTTATTTGAAGAGCTAGAATAAGTATTTCCTGGTGAAGCTGGGACATAGTCCGGGGAAGCCGGGATATAGTCCGGAAAGTTAGAGGAAAAAGCATCCTCAATATTGGAAGTAGGGTGGTTGGGAGAAGACATCACTCTGTTAACAACCCAGTGGTAAATAACATAAGTTATTTATATAATAGTATAATAGTTATGTACTTTTACATACTATTCGGGAGATAAAGTGGCACGGAGGACTTTCTTGGATGGAAAAAGAAAAGTAGTTATAGTTAAGGTTTCAACCTTGTTCTCTATAACCGTGGCTCTTGATACCAATCTATAACACCCCCATTTTGACAAATATAGCAGCGGAAGCTAATCTGGGGTATTATTTCATAGTACAACAGTCATAATCATAGAAAACGAATCGTAAAGAGACGTTTTTGGAAAATTTAGTTATCATTCATTTATTCATTAGAGTTTTTACAAAAGAGAGGTCCCAAAATCTAGAAACATAAAGTTTGAATGATAACAGTTTAGCCATCTTCAAGTCCGTGCCACTCCGTGTCATGTGATGCTCAATTACCTGAGATAAACATGCTAAAAAGATCAACACAATGGTTGAGTGAAATTCATAGGTTTATGTTAAACAGTTTGAATACAAGTTCAATAGTGGGTTACGTTGTTATACACCCATAAGTGTAATAATTGCAATGAGTACAATTATTATAGAAAACAATATTATTGCCCTAAGCTCATGACACCGAGACCTTGAGATAATCAATAATCACAAGAAGTTGCCCCAACAGGTTCCTTTGGCAAACACCCGCATAGTGATTCAAATGAAGTGCGTTTGGTTACCAGAAAGTATAGGTACACCAACGGGGAAGTTTAGTCCCAAATTGAAATGTTCCTTTATAAACTACTTGTGCACTAAGTTTCAAAAGCTAATAACTACTCTAACTATCTGAATTTTAAGCTTAAAAATGGCCTTAAGGGCTTTTATGAATACTGATGCAGTTGACAACATAAATGACCAAATCTTAAAACCAAATCTTGCAGACTTTTAAAACCTGTTTCATCATCATTTAAGAACCAAATAAAGAGCAAAATGAGCAATAAAAACAACTAGAAAATAATTAAGCTCTAAATGCTTATGAACCTGAGCTTGAAACCTCAGGTTAAAGCTAACTACACACAATATTGATAAAAGCTAAATTATCCTAACAAAAGTCTTAAATCCTAACTTATAAACTTAGAAATCAAGTTTTAAATCAATCCAAAGGACCAAATGACCTTTGGCAGTACTAACTTAAGTTAGTACTGACTTATGCCAAACACCTCTTTAAACTGTAGAAACCCATTTTAAGCTTATGAAACTAAGATTTAAGACTCAAACCTAGAATACCAGATAATAGACAGCTTATAAAAGACCTATTGAACAGATTTTAACTAACAAATAAGCCAGAACAATAAACCTACAGATTATGCTACTATTTTTGGTTTTTTCAACTTTTTATATCAAAAATAAGCAAACTAAGTAATAAGCTATCAATTAAACTAAATAAGCATCTAACAACAATATTAAGCAGTAATAAGCTAATCTAAACAATAATAAGCATGAAATAAGCAGAATTAAGCTAAAGTGCAATTTTGAGCTTTAAAATGTAAAATGAGAACTTACAAGAGCCTCTGCACAAAAACAAGGCTATTAATGCTTTTAAAAGCTATTCAACAAGCTCCAGCTTATCAAATGATAAGCTGGTAAAGTCCTGGAAGCTCTTCCATTATTGGCTTCCCTTCCAAAATAAGCTGAGGTATGTTTGGGGGTGGAATTGAGTAACAATAAGCCCATTTAAGCTTTAAGAGCTTAATTGAGTATCCTACTAGCTTATGAGTATAAATGACAGCTTATTGAACTTATTTGAACACAAAAGAGCTTATTTAAACTATAATGCTTATAAGTGGAAACATGAATTGCAAATTAAGCTTAAATGAAAACAAACTTTTATTGATTAAGGAAACTAATTATAGGCTGATAAAAAGAAAATTTCATTGATTTAAAAACAATAAGCTAAAAAAACGACTATTAAGCTAAATTAAGTTACTACTAAAATCCTACACTACTCCTAGATTATCTCTATGAGTGAGGGGATGCCTTCATTTATAGGGGAGAGGAGAAGGATCTAAGCTTGAGACGCTCCCTTTAACCTTATCCCTTCATTCCTTCTAATCATTGGATCTCTAATTGTAGCCCTTGTATGAGAATGATCACACGGATTGCCAGCGTGGCAATCCAACTTCCTTGGAGGCTTTGTGTTTCTTTTACACTGATTTTAGTGTAAAAATTCCCTTCTTTGTGTGTTTCTTTGGTGGAAATGTGTCATCCCTTGTTGTAAGCTTAGCCAATTAGAATCAAAGGTGACGTTTCTCTTTGCTGACATGGAGCATAGTATTCGAATCTTTGAGCCACGTAAGTTAATTTAAATGGGAGTGGGTTTTTACTCATTGATTTTGACTCAGGGTTATTTGGGGAAGACGGTGAATAGTAATTCACCCATTCCCGCCTTTTTCTTTTCACTATCTTTGTTTGACCCGGCTTAATAAGAAGGTTGACTTGGGATTATAATAAAGGGTTTGGGCCATGGGTTTTGTACTTGGGCTCGAGAAATAGTTAAATGGTTTTGGGTTTAGACTTAACGACCGTTAGTCTTTTGATATAAAAGGACTAACGGTGTTATTGATTTGGGACTTTTAGTGAAAAATGTTTAACATTAAGGGCTCTTTTGGTACTTTCAAGGATTTGTCTTCTTATGAGTTAACCAAAATTGACTTTTGTTTGACCAAAGCTTGATAATTCCTGGCTCTTGTGTACTCTTTCCATCTCGTGTTCGTTTTTGCTCGGTTTTTGGCTCTTTTCTTATGATTTTTGCAATATCCATACCTACACATCACAAAAGACAAAACATACAATATACAAGCATAATATATCCATTTTTCATCTTTTTAGGGTCATTTTCGATATAAAACGGATATGTGATTTCTCACATATCAAAATTCCCCAAACTAAATGATTGCCGTGTCCTCACGCAATGTTATATGCCATAAAACCAAATATTCTAAAACCTCCCCAAACTAATCCTTCGAAAAGTAGCAAAGTCTTTTGTGGGGAAAGTTAATGAAATCACAAGTTTTAAAACACCTCGTTTCCCATTTTTTAATATTTTTCCATTTTTATGATTTTCATAATTTTCTACTTACAACTTATTCATGTGTGACATAATGTATTGCTTTCATTATTCATTGATAACTTTTAGGATCACGGAACAAAAAACACAAAAAGTGTCCAAATGGATAGATTTATCGTCCCCGACTTTCACTTCTCCAAGCCAAGCTTAAAAACAAGATCATTGTAAATTACAAGTTATGATGCTAACACTACTCATAAAAGCTAATTGTGTATTACTTCTCCCCCCTTATTCATAATTTTGTATCTCAAGATTTTATTTAAGTCATATACCCGAAGGCTCTTTAAGACTTTATTTTGATACTTATTATTGGGAATTATACTTTGAGTTGATTATGACAAAACATATTAAAGATGGAGGACCTACAAGACAAAGCTGGAATAACATTAATGCTGATTGAAGATTAGTCAAACAGTATTTAATGCTCAACTAAAAGATAAAGATCAACATTAATGCTGATTGAAGATTAGTCAAATAGTATTTAATGTTGATTTATAGTTTCCTAATTTTATTTGATCTTATCTTGTCTTGTAAACCCTAACCCCTCTAGTATATAAAGAGGGGTAGGCGTCTAGTATTGATTATCCATCATAGTTAGATCTCTCTAATGAGAGTCTAATAGTTAGCTTATTAGTTTATGTAATAGTTCATAGTCGACTGATTAAAGTCGAATAGTTCATAGTCGACTGATTAAAGTCGAATAGTATATAGTTTATGAATAAAAACCTTGTTCATAACATCCTTGTTCTCATTTGTTATTCCGCTGCGTAATCAATGTTATGATATCCTAGATGGGCAAAACAATCTATGAAGCCTACAATTAGGTTTTAACAGTTGGTATCAGAGCGGGTTGCTCTTGATATCTAGGATTAACAAGGTTTTATTCGTGGTTAATTTTTCTGTAATTGACGATTTTGGTAAAACTAAGGTTTTCACAAACCCTAATTAAGAAAACAGAAAAGTTGTGGTTTACTGCTGCTAATTGTGTTTGATTATACTATCTTCTTGTTTTTGCTGGTGATGCTTGACGGTCCGCTGCTTCTTGAAGATCATCATGGAATGTTTCACTGCTTATTAACTAAACCTTCTACGGTTTGGTTTATTTACTTTATAGGTCTGCTTGTGTCCATGGTATAACAGCAGATTGAAAAAGAAGATTTAGTATCAATATGAAGAAGGTTGTTGTGTTCGGTTCATGGGCATAAGAAGGAGCAGTAGCAGGATTTCATCTGATTCAAACACGTGTATAGGGTGACGATCATCAAAAGAAACAGCAGGGTTCTTGTTGCAATCTGTTTAGGCAACAATGATTCACACCATGGAATAGTAACCTGCTGGTGAAAGTACAAAGATTTAGCAGGTATGTTGTATTTTTGCTGTTTATTCATCAGACTACTATACAAAGATTCAACAAAATTGTTGAGTCGACAACATC